>ML977790.1:0-15083 GCA_010015725.1 Amniculicola lignicola CBS 123094 | reverse complement strand
AGACCCTAAGTAATATACACAAATTTAGCTCCTAGTTAAGGCTAGTACTTAAATCTATTAGAAGATTACTAGTTATAGCCTCTGCTAGGTTCTTATAACTTATTAAGGGTACTAAACTTATACTATACTAAAATATACTCTAAGCTACCTATATCTCTAAGCTTAAAGAGTAATTAGATATAATAACTAAAAGGAAGTTGTATAAGAGGAAGTAGCTCTAGAAAGGTAGTACCTTAGAGTATAGTAAGGTAGTAGATTAGGTAGCTATAGGGCTATCTTTAACTATATAGTAGTCTAAGAAGGCTTATAGGCAGGGTAGTTAAGATAGGGTACTAGTAACTTAATATTACTATAGAATATATAGAGGAGCTAGGTATAATATATAAACCTATAGGTAGGTTAAGGAGGTAATATCTAAATTAGAAGCTAGTATATAGTATATATTTTCAGATAGTAGTAGTAAAGAAATTAATCCTAAGTAATATAGGATAGTTATACTAAGTAAAAATTACTTACTTAGTAATATTACTTACTTAGTAATAAAACACGTTATAGTTAAGTATAACTTAGTTAATCTCTATTTAAATCTAGTTTAATATATAAATTTATCCTATATATAGTTTATATAATAAAAGATAATAACTTCTATTCTTAAATAATTTAAAGAATAATTTTACTAGGGTAGTAAATAGGTTAGGGTTAGCTTATATAAGATCCCCCTTAACCTAGCTAATATAGGTACTAAGTAAGTAATGTAACTAAGTAAGTAACGTACCTTATTAACTTTTCGTAACACGTTAACTATCAACTATAATACCTCTACTAACACCTCTTTAATTACCCTGTAACAAAGCAGATATCCTTCTAGCTATCTTAGCTATTAATTAGAATTAGATTTAGAGTATATAACGCGCTACTACTATATTTAATATCTCTGAAGCTATGCTCTATTACTAATATACTAGACAAGCTACGTAACGCAATTATAAGCCTAATTCAAAAAAGCTTACTAAGATAGAAGAGGAGGTAATTAAGAGATATATCCTTAACCTAGATTTACAAGGATTTACTCCCTCTCTAGCTATTATATAAGATATAGTAAATAAGCTACTTACTAAGTATACTAGTAGATAGGTTAGTAGAGACTAGCCTAGGAACTTTGTTAACTAAACTACAAGCCTTAAGATGTAATATAATTAACTATATAATTAATAGAGAGCTCTCTATAAGGATCCTAAGACTATTAAGGTATAGTTTAAGCTTATATAGTATACTAAGGTAGAGTATAGTATCTATAATAAGGATATATACAACTTTAATAAGGCTAGCTTTATAATAGGCAAGATATTATCTTATCTTGTTATTACTAGCTTAGAGAGACGTAGCTAGCTAAAGGCTATATAGCTAGGCAATTATAAGTAGGTTAGTATAATCTAGGGAATTAACACTGCTAGGTAGCTAATTCTACTATTTATTATCTTTATAGGCTAGTACTACCTCTCTACCTAGTATAAGGGTAGTAATATACTATACAACTAGGCTATTATAGTTAGTAATAACAGCTAGATAACTAATAAGATAGGAGTTAAGTAGCTAAAGTACTTTATTCAGTATACAGAGGGCAGGAAGGTTAGGGTATATTACCTACTTATCTTTAATAGCTATAGGAGCTATAACTTAGTTAACTTTTAAGATATCTATAAGGAGAATAATATCTATACTCTTTATATACTACCTTATTTATTATACCTACTATAGCTACTTAATATAGGCTACTTCTTACTACTAAAGTATAGGTATAGATATTAGATTAAGAGCCTAATCTACAATAGTATTAATTATATTACTAAGCTTAAATTCCTACTAGCCTTCTATACTACCTATAATTAGGTAACTATAAAGGATAATATCTGTGTAAGCTTTTAAGGCACTAGCCTAGTCCTAATTAATCTAGAGGTAGTAATATCTAAGCTTGATATAAAGCTTTGTATACTAACTCTACCTATACTAGAGGTTACTATATAGGAAGCTAAAATACCTAGTAATACGCTTAAATTAGAGGCTTAATTAATACTAATCTACAATTATATATAGAGGCATTAGAGCTTATTACCTACCTCTATTATTATAGTACTTAATCAGCTTAAAAAGGGTACTAAGGTAATAGTATACTTAGCTATACTTATATATAAGTAGATTATAAGTCTTAAGAGAGTAAATAAGGCTACTATAGAGTATAAAAAGTATAAAAAGAAGTAGATCTAGAAGCAAGGTACCTTAACAAAGGTAGAGGGAGAGGATATTATTACTTAAAAGGAGGTTAAGTAGTAGCTAGAGGGGGAAATATATTAAGGTAAGGTGTAATTAGGAGTAAGCTAGTAGGCTCTAGTATACTATATATACTATAGAGAGATAGGCTATAACTTATAAACGTGTAAGAAACATGCTATAGATACTACTTAATCTAGGATAGCTACTATATTAATATTATCTTGTTATATTATTGAGATAGATTACTATAGAGGTAGAGAGATTTAATAAGGTATATTACTCACTTGGTTATATTACTTACTTAGTACCTATATTATAATAAAATACTATAATATTAATAAGGCTATTAATTATAAAATTTATTAATATCCTAATCTATAGTTTATATAATCTAACCCTAACTATAACCTAGTATTTAAACTACCCTAACCTAACCCTAACCTATTAATATATACTATAAACCTATTTACTAGCCTAATTAGTCCTATATATAGTACTACTATACCTACTAGATCTTTATATTCTCCTATCTTATTTTAGACTCCTATTATATAACTTACCTAGCTAGCCTAAAGTTATCTTTATATATACCTTAGGGTTATAAGTTTATAATAAGTTTATCTTACTTATATAGGACTTTATATCTAATATTTCTTATAGGCTTATTAACCTTACTTATAATTATAACTATCTTTTATATATTTTAGTTAGAGTAAACATTTTGCTAGCTAAAACAAGCTAAGATTAAATGCTAAGGATTACTATGTTAAATAGATAAAGCAAGGAACTGATAGGAGAAGGAAGACGCTGAAGCAAAATGGTGATAAGCTCAGTCCCAGAGAGACAATTTCAGGAACCGACAAGAGAAGAAAAGGAACGGTATTACCAAGGACATATTTTAGAGAGAGCTTGCTTTAAATTGCAGATCAATCTCGCGGGTAGCTTACCCAACCACAGGATAACCCGCCACAGTAGCTTCATAGGAGGAGTCCTCACCCACAAGTATTCGATACGCTGTCCTTGCATAACCATCTGCTATTGAGGCATCTTCGATTGCCCCTAAGGCTCTGAACGCAGCGTGGGCGCTCCGAAACATCTCCACCACATGATCAATCAGAGAGCCCCATTTGACGACCCTAAATCTTGTCGAGAGCGCGGCTTCCAAACCAACGCAGACGAAACCCAAAGCCTCTAGCGTTTTACCAAGCGCATCTAGAGTCTTGACGTGCTCCTTCTTCGCCAGATAGATGCGCGCGAGCATGAGCTGTGGATCCCACAGCGCTAGACGAGGAACTTCACTCGCGGGACGATCGTATGTCTCGCTTAGTGACTTGAGCAGGCGCTCCACTTTCCGCATTGGAATACTATTCATTGTGTGTCCTGCACATATGCGACTCAACTGGGTGAACAGCTTACGTCTTGTTGCAAATGTCGAAGTTGGTGTTTCCTCGAGGCTTTTGCATAGCGTGCATGTGCAAGTGAACTCCCAGCCCTTTTGGAGGGTTTCCTGGTGTTCCCCAATATCTTCTTTGCCGGTTGGTAGTTGGTAGCAGAACCTGAGCTCCGTGTTGACGTTGAGGTCTTTTGTGGCTCGCACAATCATAATGTCTCCGATGAATGTGCGATGACAGTTGTTTAAGCAGCTGTGGTTGATGTATGATGCGGTGGTCCAAATGCCGCATGAGTGCTGCTTGTGTTTGTTGGACCCTTTGTTCGCCATGGTGTCTCTGTGCGTTTGCAAGCTTGAGTGAGGACAGCCAAACACGTTGAAGGATATAATTCTTTCAGCGAGGAAACTCCACATGTGCGTTGTCAGTAGCCTTCTGGTGGGCTTGCTTTTGAAGTCTTGCTTACGTATCAACGATAGATTCTCCATCTACTTCGTGCGCCTTGATTGGCATATACGATCCGTGGTAGAGATTGGTGAAAGACGACGCGATCGAAGGGCATTTGAATAGCTTTTGGACAATCATCTGTAGCAGATCGGCCTGGCCGCCTAGAAATCCACGACCTGTCTCGGGGTTCATCAGGAGCTTGGTGCCAGCATTGCCTCTTCCATATTGTTCAGAAACGTACGCATAGCTGAACGCCTTTTCACAAAACAGAAGCTCTCCTGCTTCGACTGCTTTAGTGACAAAAACCCCACGCCCAAGATCATTAGTGTCCCTGATTTCGACAGGACCTAGGTATGTAGCGTGGTCCATGCGGGGGGGGTAGAGCCTTTTAGCTCGGGTTTGAAGAGAAGCAAAATCGATGTTCCCATTGCTGTGCTCCGCAAGACGTCTTCTCGCACGGGCCAGAGAAGTGGGAGCTTCTGAGTTCGCAGGGTATTTAACACAAAGTTGTTCGAGAACTTGGCAACACTCTGCAAATTTTCCGAGATGGTATAGCGCCTCTGATGCGCGGAATAGGGACTTCTCCGGAGGCGAAAAGCCGAAGCTGGGGAACCCACTGTTGGACAAGGCTGCGTCATACTGGCCAGTTCTAAGCAACGCTAGTGATCTGTTCCGTTTTATGATTTCGGCTTCTTGTTGCGTTGGCTGCTGTTTTAGAGCGTTTGTATATCTATCATACAGATAAACATATATTGCGCCTTTGGGAGGTGATACACTTACTTCTTAATGGCGAGCCAGCAATCACCTTGGCCTATTGCGGCATTTCCTTCGAGTTTCAGTGAGTCTGCCGAGATACCTTTCCCAGACCTGCGAAGCCGCCATGTCTGAGGTACAATTGCTGCGTCCTCGTCAACTTCGACGAGATCTGACAAATGGTCGACACGCAGCCCATATTCGCCATTTGCCATAGTCTTGAAGTAGGGCTCTTTGACAAGAAGGATAGTGCCGACGTCTACGATCTGCGTAGCCTTGCGGACGGTTTCTTCATCCTGCTGATATATTTGTAGCGTCGCCACCCCTTCATCCTCGTCCTCAACGAGACAAATAATGCCCGTCAGGCGATCGGGAGGTGTAATGGCGCGAAGTAGTAGGAGTTTACCACGATGGTGGATCTCAAGACATAGATCTTTGATCATAATACTCTGCAGTGAAGATACAGAAGATGTACATGGTGGATACGCAGCCGGCATGAAAGACGAGTGGATCATATTTTCTTGTGGCTCCTGACGTTTTGCACTCGATGCCATGCAGCCTACCACGAAGCGGAGATACATTTCATCTCTTGACTTTCGATCGCGAGGGCATTCGCCCTTTCGAGATTTCGCGTCCAGGAGAACCTGTTTCTGCCGGTTGATCATCCCGAAAAATTCTCGTAGATCGGTATCGACATCCATTCTAGCTTTGGGGAAAGGGCAATAATTCCTTGGATTTGTGAACTTTAGAAGAAGCAGCGCCGTTCGAAAAGAAGTAAAATGCGACTGCAACAGCGGATGAGATCTCTCATTCAAGCAGCGTTAAGCATGGAATGTTGAATTAGGAAGAGCATAAGCGAACCGCAAGGCTTAATACTTAATCGCGAAAATGGTCAGTCCATGGCTCCAAGGGGTTGTTCATGTTGCCCTGGATCCAAAGTATGGCTTGCATGCGTGTGTCGTGGCAAAGTCTCGTTGGTCTAGCTGCTATGCAGTCGATGTTATACAGCCTTAAAAGTGGTTGGTAGGCAGTGCATTTACTCTAGTAATTCATGTCGCTCTTTAGGGTCTCTCTTACAAGGTTCTTAGAGATAGGTATAGGTAATAAAGTATAAGTCTATATATATAATTAGTAGCTAGTAGCTAGTAGCTATTAATAAAGGTATTAGTAGGATATACCCCTAGGTCCTTCTATCCTAGTAGGGGGTAGGTACCCTAAACTTACCTAGCTAGTTTACTCTAAGGTTTCTCTATAACTAGCTCCTTACTATTATACTTACTTAGTTAGCCAACTAGTACTTTCCCTCTACCTATATTAGATAGCCTTTCTAAAGCTTACCTACTATATTAGTATTCCTACCTAGAATACTTAGTCCTTACTATATTTCCTTATATAACGCCTAGCCTAGTATAGTACCCAATTTTTACTACCTTCTACCCCCTCTAACTCTAGAACTAAAAGAGCTATTAATATAAAAATTTATAGTTATACTTTAAATATAAAAGGCTATAGTTTATTATTGTCTATATATAGATAATTCAGGGGTATTAACCAGCCTGCATGTGGGATCACATAAGCTTACCTTACGTGATTAACCGCACAAAGGCTTGGCAAGGGGTACCTAAAAGCTGAGCTTTCGTCCGACTCTAGATAGACATGAATAATAACAACCCCTGATTGCGCACCACCCAGTTACGTCCTATATATACATATACACCATGGACACGTATATTAGGATAGAGCTACCTATCCGCAGCGTACATTGAAGTCCATTCAACACTAATTAGTGGTTAATTAACTTCAACTGCAAATTGGCAAGAGTAAAGATAGAGTTGTACCTTAGTAAAACCAACTTCTACTAAGGTCTCTGTTTTATTACCATTTCTGTTTACAGCTATAGAATAGAGAGATCAACCTTCAAGAACGCACGAAGGAAGATAGTGCATCACATGCCCTAAGAATCCTACTGCACAAACCTAGCAGCAACCAAAACAAATAAACACTAGCGCTAACGCCAACACCAGCACTACAATGGCTCAACCCAACCAACCAGCCAATACCATATCAGCTAAAGCTAGCCAGCCTACACGTTTACCAATCCTAGATAAGAACTAATTAGATTCACGCAAAGAAGAAGCAAAGTTCCTATATTCATATAAGGACCTGTTAGAGGAAACTAGTATTAGAATATCTACCCTCCAAAGCGCCATACGCCTTTGATACTGGAATAACCAGATTAATATAACTACAGACCCATTAACCTTCTACCTTAATATATACACTATGTACATTCTTGCTAATATCCACCAATCAAAAGGATCACCCAACTAAATCCTTAATAACTTTGAGGAATACTTCTATACATAGGAAGTGGAACACTTCCAACGCATTAACTATACAATTAGACGAGAACTTAGGGATATAATAAACTATAAAGGACTGTATAGAATAATTAGGACAAACCACAAAATAGCTACAGAACTGAAAAGTCTAGTAAATAGAGATCTTACGGAAACTCCACTTCTACCCTAAGGATCTTATACGCTATTAATAGTTTCATCTACTAGGCTACTACCCAAACTAACCTTACATAAGGAAGGACCTATAGGAACTAAGATAATAGTACCTAAGATACTAACTAGACTATTAGCTCCCCCTCTGTATAATCCACTGGTAAACCTACTATACAAACCCTCAATCCAACAACCCTCTATACTAATAGAGCTGTAGCCCTAATATCAACCCTCTCTATCCCTATACAATGCACCCCTATGCTGAAACATCTATAGTCTAATACAGCTACTACTAATTATCAAATATAAGAACCAAAGACTTCTGCATAAGAAGATAATCATATTCTAGAAAGCTTAGAAAAAGTATAATAACTATACTGGTAAACTATACAATATCCTTGCTAATAAAACCCAAATCTTTATTAAGCTATACTGTCATCTTGATATCTATAAGGCACAATACTCTAATATCTTCCCTAATATTCTTGAAGATTATGCGCACATATTCTATATATATACTATAGGTCCTAGCTATATATAGAAGGCTCTGTACACTGCCCTAGATACCTACTTCAATACTACTGTCAACAAGACTCAGTACTATACTAACTAGACGTTGATATCCTTTGTATAGTGCTGAAAGGAGAATCTAGATAAGACACTGTATAAGGCCTTAGAGTTTCTCATTGATAAACTCACACTCGCACAGAGAGCAATAGGAGGAAGCTTCCTTAGAGACTAACAGCTATATGCCACTGTCGTGCAAGTATACCAAGGACAACCTAAATTTAAGCAGGCTATATTCTTAAACAACTAAACGTACAAAGGGCTATTTAGTAACCTTTACATAGCACTATAAGTCAGTATAGATCACTAGATAAACTAGTATCTTTAGGAACCAGGAGATACATACTATATAGATTAAAAGTACTTTTCAAATCACCCAAAACCTAACTTCCACAGCTAGTCCCTATTATTATGCTCTTAAGGATGCAGCTAAAGCCCAAGAGGCTTCCACACAGAGCACACGAAGAAGAAGTGCTTCATCTACTACAAAGAAGGATGCTAGTCCTCTAATTATCCTCGCACAGACTTCAATTGTGTGAAATAGCAATATATAACAATATATAAGTAATTTAATAAGGAACCCCCCCAAGAGGAACAGATATTATTATATATATAAGACTTTGAAGGGGAACCTACAAGTAGTAAAGAGATAGTTAATAATAAAGATGATAATCTGGAGGATGGAGAACAGGTAGTTAATTACCTAACTACTACAGCATATCTCTATTATATAACTAGTGAAGATATCTACAACGCTGAAAGGTACAAAGTTACTAATTAATTTATTCTAGATAATTGTTATCGCATAATATACTAAGGAGAACTTTGGGATACTAGTGCAGCTATAGTATCTATAGTTGGAAAAGTATAACTTAAGGCCTACGTACAAGAGTACCCTTAAACTAGGATTAACTGGATACCTAGATCTACAAACATCAGTTTTAGTAGCTAAGGATCTAAAGGATCAATTAGTACTACATAGATCCAGAACCTAATTGGAACAGTTATATACTACATCCTAGATATGCTAACCCTATTCCTCCTCTATCTTACAGATACTAACAGACTAGGTATATACTATAATAATACTCTTGATATAATTATACAAAAGGATAGAAGCACTATCCCTATTATCTAAAAGTAGGGATACCTATTTTTCAACGTCAGCAAGAATAAGATTACTATATTCTTTACAGAAACGCAACTTCAACGTCTCTATTAACGCTTTAGATACCCTTGTACGGAGAGGCTTTACAGTATACTTACTAGAGCTGGCTATAAGGTTAACTACACCGCACTAGAGGAAATTCGCAAATTCTGCTATTACTGCTAATTATACGACCCAGCACCTCATCAATTTAAGTTCAGTATTAAGGATAATGCTAACTTCAACTACAAGATTATTATTGACGTTGTATATATTGGTGGAAAGGACGTCCTCTATGTTATTAATGCTGATATATTATTCTAGGCTACTATCTTCCTCAAATCTATATCTATATAAGACATATGGGACGCACTCTGCAAATGCTGGATTAATACCTACTAAGGACTACCTAACTTTATTATATATAACCCAGGAACCAACTTCGCCTCTAAAGACTTCTGTAATTATGTGAAGATTGTAGGAGTAGAATACAAACAGATACTAGTTAAGGCCTACTAGGCTATAGGAAAGATTGAACGTGCGTATATACTGCTCTAATATACGTATGATATCCTATATGCAGAATTAGGGTATAATACAGAGGATGAGGCTATCCTCTAAATAGCAGTAAAGGCCTTAAACGACACTGCAGGCCCGAATGGCCTTATCCCAATACTGCTAGTTTTTAGAGCCTATCTATAGATTTCTAATACCTCTCCTCTATCACCAGATATTACTGCATGAGCTAAAGCAATCTACAAAGTAATAAAGATACTCTACTAAGAAAGAGCAAAAGTTAATATCTATTATACGTTGAATACCCGTAATAGACCAAGTATGTACAATGTTCTATTGCTGCCACTAGGCTCTGAGATTATAGCTTAGAGAGAGAAGAAAGGATAGATAGGACTATACAAAATTAAGAGTACAGATAGAAGGAATATTACTATTAACTTGGAAAATAGACCCCTTACACTTTGCTGCACTTAGGTGAAACCTTATTATTATACAACACCTAAGGAGCAAGACCTAGGAGATCTTAATCAACCAGCCCCAGCACAAATTAAAGCCCTACAGCTAAAGAAAAGAGGTTACCTAAAGAAGATTGTCTATGTTGAGATATTACATAATAACCCTAGCCTATCTTAAGAACCTGAAAAGCTGCTAGGGGTAACTATCCTAAGAAGGACCTAAGGCTAACTAAGAAAAGCTGTATCTCTGCATGGAGATAACAACTATATAGATAATAAAGTATTCCTAACACAAAAGGAAAACAATAACTATACTCTAGTAATTAAGCTTTGCGCAGATAGAGTGATTATAACTCCTAGCTAACTATTTAAGGAATCAGACTATACAGAGATAGAAGCACTAATTACTAATAGCACCTTTAAGATCCTCTAATTCAACCTAGCTACCTACAGAGGCCGAATCTTCAACCTATATATAGTTAGAGAGATTAAGGGTAAGAGTACTTAGCCGTATAAGAAGTCCCAGCTTATTTTTACTGGACATTTAGATAAGGAAAAGGAGGAGATCCTTACCTAATCGCCCACAATCTAGTAGATAAGCTAGAGACTTATCTTAGCAATTGTACTATTACTAATCACCTTACATAGCATGTATATTAAGCTTAGAGATATCACCTAGGCCTATGTTTAGGCTACTAATAAACTGAGTCACATATTATATGCAAAGCCACTAATTAAGATAAGGGATACCTATCCTCTAAATACTATTTTCTAGATCATACGCCCATTATATGGAGCAGCTGAGTCAGGATTATACTAGTTTAAGACCTACTATAATTACTACAGGGAGAAGCTCTAAATGCTTAATTCTGTGTATAATCCATACCTTCTAATTATAGATAAAGGACCTATAACTTTTGGCATAATAGGCCTCCAGACTAATAATACCCTAAGTATTGTTACCCCCTCATTCGTACGAAGGGAAGAGGACAAGCTTGTTAAAGCTGCCTTCTAGGCAAAGCTAAAGACTGTCCTTTCGCCCAATTAGCTAATTAAGTTTAATAGTGGAAAGATTACCCTTGTAAAAGGAAAGGTTATCCTAACTTAGAAGGGATAATCAAAGAACCTCTATATAATTAATCCTTCTGCCTCAGATGCAATGCAGCAATATATTGCCTAATAAGTAAGAGGAGTGTACGTTGCATCTGTATATCAACCTAAAGCTTCATTTAATCTTTCAACTGTAGCCTAAATAGTCCTGCCAAAAGATAAGGATATTAAAGCTCTTAACGTACAAATCCTATGGCAAATTAAGCACCCTAACTATAGCTTAACATTTATCCCCTTAGATCTATAGTGCATAAAGCTGTTTATCTTCACAGATGGTTCATTTACTAATAATAAGGATCTTAGCTTACAACTTAGATTCCTCATTATTCTGGCTGAAGAATAAAGCAAGGGAGACTTATACAATTTCCAGATCTGTAGCAATATTATACATTGGAACTTAATTAAGTACAAGAGAGTAACAAGGAGTGTACTTGCCTCTAAGCTATACAGCATAGTCAGCAGTTTCAACAACGCTATTGCACTAAGCTCTACACTTCTCTAAGTCACCTACACGCTGGCATTGCCTCCAATACCAGTTATTATATGCACGGATTCAAAATCCCTATACAATTACCTTGTCAAGCTTAGTACTACTAATAAGAAGAGGCTTATAATTGATATTATGTCTCTTCAGGAATCATACAAAAAGAGGGAAATCACAGAAATCTAATGGATTAATGGCAAAGACAATCCTGCTGATATATACACAAAGAAGAGTCCAAATACTGTAATAGAATCTCTTATTTCAACCAACAAGCTTAATATCAAGGTTGAGGTATCTGTGGATCACACTAATCTAGTACAAAGTACTTAAACTTCAAAACCCCTCTATACGCAACACCAATTCCCTATATTACTTCGTACTTTCTACATATATATTCCTTATCTACTAGATATAGATATACTTACTAAAGTCACTTATTCACATAAGGGAATATTGCATATGTTTAGAAAGCACTTTTCATTCAACATATATTAAAATACCTCCCCCTCCCCCCTTCCCCCTCCCCTAGAAAACTACAGAGAAGAATACTATACTAGGTGTAATGCTAGTAGTGCATACTATGTAACTGCTACATATAGGAACTATAGGTACCTACCTAGTAACTAGGCAGTGTACAACAATCCTCAAACAGAGAGGATCTGGAATTACCACTATAGCACTGTACGCACGGAGTTGTGTATAGAGCCCTATAGCTCTAGATAAGTAGCGCACAGAAGTAACCCTCCTAGCACACAATCTTGGCCATAAAAAGCTAGAGGTTAGTGCTAGTAGCAATGATCACAGCAATATTATGCAAGGGTAGGGTGGTGACAGTAGTCTTATCAGCCTACAAAATGTATTAGACACTATCTAAACACTGTATAAAAGACAAGGTATATATATTAATACAGAGACCCTATATAAACTGGTAACCCTGCTGGGTCCTAGTAGGTAGGATAACCTACTAGTAGCTACCTAGAGTAATAGTAATGGCTATAGGGCCAGCGAGGCCCTGTTGGGTAGGAGTAGGCTAAAGAGCTATTATACAAAGTTCTGCTAGGGGTCAGTATACGAAAGGAGAAAAGAAGGAGGATCTAAAATATACAAGAAGAGGATATAGAGGTAAGGATAAAGAAGAGAAGCAAAAAGGGGGAAATTTCTCAAGATCTTATACCAGGCCAGCCTCTCTCAATTGTACTAGTCACTGCTCATACCTCCTGAGTGATTACATAATTAACCTACTTAAAAATATACCTCTGTTTACACCTTACATTAAGATTATAGATTAACCCCTCTTTTAACGCACCTCTGTTCGTACACTGCGTCCTAATAAGCATGTTTTAACTTACTTAATCTTAAGGACTATTTGCACGCTCTAGCCATTCACTAGATCTAGCTACAGAAGCTCCCTATACCAACTTACTAACTCCACCAGCCGTTTACATAGGAGCCTAAGCTATAAGGGGTATAGATTAGGTACTAGAACTGCAGGATTTTCAATTATTAATTAATATACACTAGCAAATCACGTCTATACAACCCCTTAGTAGAAATAGTTTTTTGTAGAGAGCCTCATCTCTAGGCAAGATCAAGGCCCGACTACCCTAGATAAGGGCATAGACAAATCAGGTGAACCTTCCTAGCCTAAGGTACACAGGGGCTCACACAATATACAGGGCTAGTAAGGGAGAACATAGATTTAAGGTTGCAATCAGGTATCTAGAGACTATAACTAAAGGAACGTATAGATGAAGCAACTTAATTAATAAAACAAAAAGTTGCTAGTGTCTATACATAGATAATTCAGGGGTATTAACCAGCCTGCGTATGGGATTATATAAGCTTACCTTACGTGATTAACTGCACGAAGGCTTGGCAAGGGGTACCTAAAAGCTGAGCTTTCGTCCGACTCTAGATAGACATGAATAATAACAACCCCTGATTGTGCACTACCTAGTTATGTCCTGTATATGCATATATACCACAGACACGTACATTAGGATAGAGCTACCTATCCGCAGTGTACGTTGAAGTCTATTCAATAATTATAGTATTTTTTAAAAAAATTAAGCCTTATTTAGTAAGTATTAATATAAGAGATTTAAGTAATTTTTAAATAAATATAAATATTATAAAGTAGTAACTTTATAAATAAATAAAATATAAGCTAAATATAAGCTATTAGTATATAGATTTATATACTAAAAAGTTTTTTTAAGTTATATATAAAGTATTTATAAAGTTATTTACTATCTATAAAAAGTATAAGTAGTATATTTTTTAAACTACTATAACTATACTAGATTTTACTAATACTTTATATAACTTTAATTACTAACTTATAATATACTAAGATATAAGTTTATAGTATAAAACCCTACTATACTATTTATATTTCTTACTAATATAAAGGTTTTATTAAATCTAATCTATAGATATAAAAGTATTTATAAATAAATTTAAATTAGCTTTATATAGGCTATAACCTTTTAAAAGTACTATCTAGAGTATTAAGATATAAAATAAATTTCTTATATTATATATTATTATTTTATTAACTTTTATAATATATACTTTAGAATAATATATACTTATTAAAATAGTAAGTCTTTTTCTTTTTAAATCTTTTTTATTATCTATACATAGATAATAAAGGGGTGATATATTACCCTTATATAGAGTTATATAATCTTATTATATAACGCCTATATAAAGGCTTAGCAGGGGGTTGTATATAAAACCTCTATCCCAGCTATATCTAGATAGATATAAATAATACTATAATCTGATTAAGCATTACCCCTATTAAGCCTGTACTAATACATGTATATAGAAGATAGATTTCCACCTTTACACTTGTGTACCTTATTATACACCTATTATACCTTGTAGAAGGAAGTCTATTTAATACTAATTAGTAGTTAATTAACTTCAACTGTAAATTAGCAAGAGTAAAGATAGAGTCTTATCCTAGTAAATTAACAAGGACCTTTGTTTTATTACCTATTAAGCCTACTAAACCAGTATATATAATAGAGAGATTAGATTATATACTAAACTAGTATATAGGAAGATAGTATAAATTATATAAAACAAAAACCTTGCTATATAAACAAGCTAATAGTATAAAATAATAATAATGCTATTACTATAATAGCAAGCCCTAACATAACCCCTAATATAACTACCCTATAGCCTACCTCTAATAATAATAATAAGAAGGATACACCTAAGGAAGAGTCTAAGTATATTAATATATATAAAGATATAGCAGAAAGTGTCTATATATAGATAATAAAGGGGTGATATATTGCCCTTATATAGAGTTACATAATCTTATTATATAATACCTATGTAAAGGCTTAGTAGGGGGTTGTATACAAAACCTCTATCCCAGCTATATCTAGATAGATATGAATAATACTACAATCT
>ML977788.1:0-15275 GCA_010015725.1 Amniculicola lignicola CBS 123094 | reverse complement strand
CTACAGAGCATAAAAAGCGTAAAAAGAAGTGGATCCAGAAGTGAGGCACCTTAACAAAGGCAGAGGGAGAGGATATTATTACTTAAAAGGAGGTTGAGCAGCAGCTAGAGGCAGAAATGTATCAAGGTAAGGCCTAATCAGGTGTAAGCTGGTAGGCTTTAGCACGCTGTACATAGTGTAGAGAGATAGGCTATAACTTATAAACGTGTAAGAAGCATGCTTTAGATACTACTTAATCTAGGATAGTTACTATATTAATATTATCTTCTTATATTATTGAGATAGATTACTGCAAAGGTGCAAAAAGTTAATAAGGTAGCCTACTTACTTGCCTAGCCTACTTACTTGCTAGTTATATTAGAGCAAGTTATATCTCTATAATCTCCTTAAGCTATAGCTATACTATAACCTCCACTACTACAACCTCTACTACTATAACCTCTACTACTATAACCTCTAATACTATAACCTCCTTAAGAACTAATAGGACCTTTTTAAGTTGTGTATATAATACTTCCTAGGTTTAAGCCTTAAATATATTCTAGCCTTAGTCCCTCTTAACATCAGTGTAAGAAAGACCCATCCCTAATTAAAAAAAAAGTAGGCTATATTACTTAGAAGTTTAAATTAAATCCCTAGGATAATTTCCTTAATAATATTTATAGTAAAGTAGTAGGTTATATATTTATTAGCAAGGGTAGATCTAGTGCTTACTATCTTATTTAGTATAGAGATAGTGTATATAGTATAATATTCTTATCTATACTTCCTAGTAGACTATTAATATACTAGGATAGGACTCCCTTAGATATTAGAGATACCTAAAACTAAATTATTAAGCCCCTTCTTAAGGTAAGTAGAAGTATAGGTATTATATTACCTAGCTATCTTATATAGGTATAAATTCTCTTTATATACTAGGATAATAAAAGGGGAGTAGGGTATTAAGCAGAGATTAAGTAACTGAAAATTCCTAGAGCAACAGTTTAATGCGCTATTTTTCTAGAACTATCACTATATCAGGATTATACGAAATAGCTTAGTATTTTAAATTTAAGTAGCCTTAGTTATAAAACATATACAACTATAAAGTAGATATTACCTTAAATTATACTAAAGTAAAAATAAGAAGTATTGTATAATACTATAGTAAGGTAGGAGAATATATTTATAAAGCTTACTCTAAGTAGTACTCCCCCCCTTAAACTCTTTAACAAAGGCAGTAATACAGATAAAGAGGACTTTAAATTTAAAGTTAGTAAAGGTAGTAACCTATAAACATAGCTATTATTAAGATTAAGGGTGAAGATTAAGCCTTCTAAGTCCTAAATACCTCTACCTAAACTGAACAAGGATTAATTAGTATACTATTAAGATTTTTATAAGCTGTATAATATTAGTTTAAATACTATAGTCAAGGATATACTACTAAATTATATTGCTAGTTAGATATTCTAGAAAGAAACTTATAACAAGAAGAAATAATATTATAATATTAGTTTACTCTAAAATTGATAAAAGTAACTTATTACTTTTACATTTATTCTATAATAACCTATACTCTAAGTATTCTTCTATATACTACTCTATATGTAGCATTCTAGCATTTACTATACTATTTACCTTTAGGACATTTTCAAATAGATCCTATTATATCTCTAGGTCAACCTTTATATTATTCACACGTTCTTTATAGAAGCTAAAGTTAGTACTATATCTTACTTTACACTAGTTTTACTAACTAAAATTAGATCTTTTATTTAACTTAAGCTATAATAATATTATTATATCTAAGTATATATCATATGCTATTCTAAATAATATATTAGCATATTAGACTCCTTCCCTTCTTTTCTTATATTTAAATGGGTCTTTAGAAATAGTACCCTAAGTTGGAGGTATGCTTATATACTACTTACTCCTTAGATCTAATATTACTATATTTCTAGAGGGTTTTAGAATAGTAGCTAGTAATAATCAGAGACGGCATTTTATAGGCCTAGTTCTAGATATTAAAAAATTGTTATAGACTTTAAAGGAGAAGATATAAGAAGCTCTTGCTTAGAAAGCTATTAGATATAACTATTTAAATACAGTATTACTAGCTAAAGGAGTACTTAAAAGATATTATCTTCTAGATAAGATATTTATTAATAAGTTTTATTTAGATGGTATCTATATTAAACTAATATTTCCCTTATATTAGGATAGGGTTTATATTAATGCTAAAGACTACTAATCCTATCTTAGATATCTAGACCTTGTAAATAAGGGAAACTATCTAGATAACTTCTAGTATTAAGTTCTAGTATTATACTTTGAAATAATTTAGTATACTGCAAAGTATAAATATAATAATAGGCAATTTATTCTAAGTAATAGAGATTTTACAGGTAAATTTCTAGTTCCTAAGGAATCTTAAGGCTAATATCTATAGGGTTTAGGTATTATAGGGACTTTCTAAATAGGTGGAATATAACTATTCTTCAGCTAGCTATAGATTCTTGTAAAAGTTACTTAGGAAGAGTAGAAGACTATTCTTACTTTTAACTACAACCTCTATAGAATACTACATAATGTATATTAGAGGTTCTATCTATATTATTAGAGGATAATTATTCTAGACCTTGCTATAGAGTTTGTAGAAATATCTCTCTTCCTACTTAATAGCTTAGATAGATAATAATAGTAGTAAAGTAAAATAAAAATAGATAGACATAGTACTAAGATACTCTTAAAGCCTAATTCTAAGACAATATAGGTAGTGTCCAATTAGAAATATTTCTAGGTATTTTTGGAATGCTTAGTCCTAGCCTAGTTATAAATATATATAGAAATACTTTAGAAGTAGGCAATATTAGTAAGTAAAGAACTAAAGATAATGCCTCTATCTTAACTAGAGTAGTATTAACATCTGACGTCAAATAAAAATCTTTCCCTAGGAAAGAAGCCGTTTACTATACACTTATGGTATATTTATATAACCTTGTTTAGAGCATCTATCTATAGTTAAATAGGGAAATCTTCTCTTAATAGTAGACTACTTTAAAGAGTATATTGCTAGTACTTATATAACTGTAGGTAGAATAATTATAACTTACTAAGATATAGAAGAGTAGTAATAGCTAAATATTTATAGAGGTATAATAGCTACTAAGTACTTACAAAGTACTTCCTATATACTATATACTTAAGGTGCTAATACTAGGCTAGTACTCCCTAGGTATACTTAACAAGTTGCTAAATTCAGTTATAGCAATAAACCTCAAGTTATTACTAAATAAGTTAATGTCCCTGTATAGAAGCGTAGATTACCTTAGGTTAAAGACTACATAAAAATAAACCTATAGCTAATTATCCAGATATATTAAAAAGTTTAATTATTTAAAATAATTCTTAGTGTTGAATTGGTATATATATAGTACCTAACTTAGATATCTTAATCAGCTACTTCTTAATTAACTAGAATATATATAATCTATATTTAGATCTAAGCCTCTTATATAGTACTTATATTATACGTTATAAAGGTTATAGGATTTTAGAAAAGTTAACTTTAGCATAGTAGAAGACAGCATTAAAGTATAAGGGAGATTTTAGTTAGTGTTCCAGCTTATAAGGAAAATCCCCCTCCTATCTATAAAACAGTAGATAGGTAAAAGATTAATTTAATCTATATTTATATCTCCTAAACTATTTACGCCCCTATATTTATGTTGTTACTATTTTTACGTTCCTTTTTAAGGACTTCTACTTCTTCTTTATTACTTGTATATTATACTATTTGCAACTTTACTACAGCAAAGTCTTAAAGCTAGAATATCCTTCTACTACTATCTTTTATATAGACTTTTATATAATCTAAAGCCTTAATCTTATATTTAAGGTTGAAGTCCTTCTCTAAGAAATATACAGTTTTCTATAATACTTCTACCTTATCTTTCTCTTCTTATAGCTTGCCTTTGCCTTAAGGACTAAGTATCTTACTCTCTAGTTGGTCTTTCTAAACTTGGTCTAACTTTATATTCTTATCTATTTAGGCCTTACCCTAACCTCCTTAACTCTAGCTTTATTCTTTTATATCTATATAAATATTATATATAATATTTCTATATTTATAATATTTTAGATACTCCTTAGTATAGGTAGTATATACTATATCCCTAAAATCAAAAAGTTTATAATATTTCCAACATACGCTACACAGATTATTAATATCTAGGGGCTTATCTTCCTGTACTTAAGCCTATATAGTTAGTTACTAAACTGTAATATTACAGCCTCTAAAAACATCAGCTATCTTCTATTTAAGATTGATATTTAGTTCTCTAAAAATAATACTAGTAGCTGTTAGTAGCAGAGAAGAATATTTAGAATTGGAATCTATAGCTAGTAAATAAATATATAGTAGTTATTCTTCAGTAATATATATCTTAGACTACATGCATAATATAAGGATCCCTTAAAATTATTAGCTATTTCTTATTTTACTTAGTCTCTAGTTAGGGGTATTTTATAATATATAGGTATAGCTACATAAAGAAGCTTATCCTAGTATCCCCCTAAACTATGTTATTCCTAGATTATAGTCTAGCAGGGTGCATACAGAAAATAATTCCTAGAGATTATTTCTAGAGTATAGAATAGCTTTAGTTATTTAACTATAAAGTATATTAACCTATATTCTACAAATAAAGCCTAATTAATAGATCTATTAGCCTTGATTTTATAGTCTCTAAGACCAACATCCTATAACAACTCCTATAAGATAGTTATAATAATTTTTCTTTTTAAGAAACTAAAAAAGTCTATTAGCAAAGTCTCTAGTATCCTATATAAGGCTATCCTTATTCTTAGGTATATTAGGCCTAGTAGGGTTAATCTCTCTACAGATATAAAGGAGTTAAAGCTCTAGGATATACACTAGTTCATCCTAATAAATTTTTGCTTATTATACTATATATAAAAGGTATACCTTACCTAGTAAGGGACTTTAGACTAGGCGTAAGAAAGCTATATACTTGGATTTAGAAGATGCCCCTCAACCTATATACCTAACTACTATAGCTTAAAATAGCTAGCTAAGCTTTAAAAGTTGTAGGATAGACTATAGTATTCTCCTATATACCTTTAATAGTATAAAAATAATATTAATAAACTTAGGAGACAAAGACTCCTCCCCTAGATATAGCTATTAAATACTAGATAGAGGCTCTTTAATTAACAGGTAGTTACTATTTCTGCTAAAGAGGTCTCTAATTAGATTATATTATACTGCTTAAATGATATAGTAAGATACTCTAAATAAGGTTTTGGTCTAGCCTTTAGGAAGCTCTTAGAAAGATTAGTAATAAAATAATCTATATGTAAGCAGTTCTATAGAGTAAGGTTAACTAATCTCTTAAGATTAATAAATAATACAAGTGGGGTATATAGTTGGAATATATTAAACCCCCTTATTATAAGCTTCTCTAGCCTTATAAGTTACCCTGCCTAGGGTAAGAGAGTTTTAAAAGTATTAGAAAGTATAGTAGATATAACTACTATCTTAAGCTCTTAAAGGGAGTTACTAAGAAGCCCTAAGTTATAGAGAAAGCTTTAGAAGGGTATATCTTATATAAAGTAAATATATATAACTTTAAGAGACATAAACTAGTAAGGAAAATACTCTTAATAAGAATAGTGTTACTTACTTAGGATTACGTGAAAAACCTCTAGCAACCTCTAGTACTGAATAAGATATTAGTATAGACTACTTAGTAGAGTATTCTTAGAAAAGAATCTTAGAGTAGGTTAGAGAATATAGCTAGAATTTACAGCAAATATACCTAAACACTTTAAGTCTTCCTAGTAGTAATACCTATAAAATATAGTAGATAAGACTTTTAGAACTAGTAAATAACTATAGACTAAGTCTATAATTATTGGCGTGCTCTAGATTATTGTATAATAACAGTAAATATTCAGATTTTCTTCTATTAGGCGGAAGGGGGTAGTTTACAAATATTAGATCTCTTATATACTATCTAACTAGCAGCCCAGCACTATATAATAGACATTTATTAAATAGTACCACTTCCTAAGAGTTATTAGTATTTAAAATCAGCTAGTAATATAGGTAATGCTTAGCCTAGACTCAAAATGTTTAATATATTAAATAAAGTAATACTAGGGTAGCTTGTAGACACTTGAAATTATATTAGCTTATTAAAGTTAATTAGACTTATACTATATAAATTGAAATATTATAAATAGTATCTCTAGCAGTAATATTGCTATTCTAATAAGGATAAGACAGCGTTGAGTAAATTAGGAATAATAGGTAGTAGGCTAAGAAATATATTTCTAGAATAGGTAGTAGGTATTACAATAGTGAAGAATTAATAATATAGGAGGGAAACTAGGTTAATTAATTAATCTAGATCTCCTAACTTAATATATACTACGGTATCAACTTAGTACTAGCCCAAATTAGGTTTACTATACTTATAATTAATTTAGTCAAAATATATTTAGTATATATAATTATAATATTTAGCAGTTGCAGTACTTAAGCGTAGGGACTAGGCTAGGTTAGGGATCTAGTAAGCCTCTAGAAGCTACACTGCGCACAGACAGAAACATTAACAAAGAGACTAATAGAACTAGGAAGGGTAGTAGAGGGTAGAGTGCTAATTCAAGATTTTCTGCTAAAATGTCTAATTTTACATCTGAGATATACACCTAAGAAGGAATCTATTACCTAGAAAATCTTCTATAATATTCTCTGCCTTTTGCTTTCAACTATATACTTTAAGGTAATACTACTACTAATCTTATTACGTTATAGAGTATTATTAGTAACTTAATTAGGGTTATATCCTTCTTAAACTAGTATATATCCTCTACCCTAGTAGAGCGTAGCTGTATTACCTCTATCTAACTTATATGCTACTCTAGGCTCTATTTCCTAAGTTAGTTGAATTATATTGATTTGAGAATAGAGGACCAGCTAAGGGCTCTCCTAATCTCTTAAATTAAGTAGCAAGTTTTTGTAATACGTTACGTGCTAGCCTACTATATTAGGTAATAAATTATAGCTAAGATACGCCTGCCAATTACTATCTAGTAAGGCTAATAAAGCTTAACCCTTTTCCTAGTGGGTTTAAGAGGGTCTTAAGCTTACTAGTCTACTAATAAACCTGAGGTTTTAGAGTCTAAACTGGACTTAGCTGGACTTTTCAGCGTTATATATATAATAATACCAAACCTATAAAAGTTTAGAGTATAATAGTAAGGACTATCTAGTAACAGAACCTCTACTGCTTATAGGCCCTAACACCTATTATTAGTATTAAGAAGTACTAGGAATCTAGGGGAGAGCAGGGCAACCTGTCTGGTTTAAGGATAATATATTCAATTACTTAGCTAAGGACTGGAACTAGTGCTGGACTATTTAGGAATATATAGCTTATTAGGAAGAAAAAGAGCAGGTAAAAAGCCAATTAGGAAGGGCAACCTATATAGGAATTAATGAGGATAAATACAAAGTGGAATTTTCCTACATCTATTGCTTTCTATATTAGGAAGTAGAATATAAACACTAGGGATAGTACTAATGCTATAATAACAAATATAAGGAGTATTACTGGGCTAAGTATATTATAGGTAGATAGCCTATAGGCCTAGTAGACATAGATATTAAAGGATATAAGGACAAGTTATACCTTAAGATATATCTAACCTATAAAGCAAGTATAAAACTATAGAGCTTTAGTTTAAAGTAATAGGAATCTAGGATAACAAAAGTTTCTTATTATAAAGATAGGAGATAATAGTATATATATCACTTATTTCTTAACAAACAGTGTTTTTCTACTAATAGTGAGGGATGTTCTATATCTTAATATTCTTGTTATCTAAGTAAAATATAATTTTCAATTGTTTTTAATACCTAACGTTACTCTGCTATTATTTATATATCTGAATACCACTTTAGGGAGTATTAGTAGAGGGGCTTATATAATAGTTTCTTTTCTAGGGAAATTATTACTTATAAATTACTTACAAGACATAGGATATAACTAACCCTTAATATCTACTATAACTATTATATATTATTATACCTAGTAGCCTAGAGGGTTCCTCTATATCTCTTTCCTCCTCTAGATATAGGTCTAAAGCTATTAAAATAAATCCAATATCTTGCTTAGGTGGTAAGAAGAACATCTATTAGTAGTAAGAGAAAGAATAAAAGGGTTTAGTAAAAATGCTTAAGCTTAGAGTATAGTAGAGAGGTAAAGGGGGGCTGTAAGATATAATAAGTAACAAGGAGAGGTGTACCTAATTACCTAAATTACTTATACTTATAAAACATAGTCATATATATAGTAGGTTATTATACATATTAGTAGTTACTGTTTATAATTATATAATGTTTATTAGATAAACCTTATATAATTCTAGATAAGGTAGTTCTCTATAGGATAAACTCCTGTAAATAGGCTCTTGTTCCCTAAGGGGAAAGAAGGAATACTAAGTCTTTATTCCTAGAGATTGGATTATATAGTTGTAATATAATTTAGGGTACTTAGGTTATAAGTATTTAGTAGCCTAATAAAGAAGTGCCTATAATATTATAAAATGCCTATAACAAGAGTTACTGCAAAAGCTCTTATACTATTCTAAGGCCTACTAATATCCTTATTAATATAACCTATAGTCTCCTACTTAATATTAAAGTGCTCTACTATATAGTCTTTACAACATCCTTAATTATTCTCTACTATATTATACCCTCCTCTACCTAACTTATACTACTAAACCCTACTACTGCAAAGGTTTTATAAGAAGTCTCTATATTACCTATAATTAGGTGCTCTAAGTGTAGGTTAGGTAGTACTGAAGCTATAGAACTATTAATTAATAACCTAGCTAAATTAGATAACTTTACGTCCTTAAATAAATATAATAAGATATTATATAGACTAATATCAGCTTATAAAACATAGTATAAGTAAGTATACTAGAGTGCTTGTAAAATCTAGATAGCCTATCTATAATAGTTAAGATAATTATATATAGGGACCTAACTACAGTAGTAGCAGTTGGCTAGCTTTTTACTATTACACTATTATAGAATATCTCTAGTTAAGGGTAATACTCTAGTGTTGTATAGGTTCTAGAGGCGTTTACAGAGGGGATACTAGAGGTATTTAAGGATAATTATACTATTATATAGATAGAGAAACTTGGTATAGATAGGAGCCTAGAAGGGGAGGGTTAAGTACTATTAATAGGGTGTCTCTATAGCCCAGCATAGTAGATATATATAGAGAAGGGTACCCTAGCAGGTAGTGCCCTACTTTAGGATACCTATACCCTATAAGCCTTGCCAGAAGATCTGTATAGAGAAGGGTACCCTAGTAGGTAGTACCCTACTTTAGGATACCTATGCCCTATAAGCCTTGCTAGATATTTTAGGTATTTAAGGTTAAGCTTATAAGTGTAGCTTGAGTCTAGGAAGCCCTTTATCCTTACTACTATACAACTCTAATACCCAGCCGTTGTAATAGTTAATAGAACTACTATAGGTGAACCACCTTGTTTTATTAGGTGTTTTGCTGGCCAATTAGTAGGAAGGTTACTAAGTTAATAGTTAATATCTAGGACGTTAGCGCTAATATCTATAACTTCTTCCTTATCCTTCTTTGTAATATTTATGTTCTCTATAAAGACCTTGTAGGCTTATACTATAAAGGTAGTAAAGGTGCTTACTAAGTGGTTAAAGAGTAGAAGGATTTATAGAGGCTTAAATTAGTATCTAAGGCTATAGAAAGCTATAAAATATAGATATTATTGCTATAGTAGTAGTATATAGTGAAAATAATAGGATAGAGTATAGTAGTATATATAAACACAGAGTGCTTTAAGTTATAGCAATATTAGATCTTTTTATAATAGTTACAACATAAGGTAGAAGTCTATCCTAACTTAAGGTCCTTTCCTACAATCTTACTTTCTCTAGAGCCTATTATCTTACTATGTCTATACTTTGTATTATCCTTAGGCATATTAGCAATAATAACATACTTTCCTGTTTTACCTATTTTACTTTTATTAAATACATAGCACATCTTATTAATTATATTCCTTAGTCTAAAATTGCGAGCTATAATAGTAATACCTACTCTATTACTTATAAGCAGATAAAGTCTACCTTGCTAAACCCTGCCTATCTTATTAGTATAACGTTATAGACTATAGTTTAGTACTATATACCTTCCTAGGAAGGTATAAATATAGTATTGTATCTAGCAGCTGTAGTTAAATTTTGCAGGGCCTATAGCTAAGTTTCCACCTACTTATCTATAGATAGGGGTAGGAGGAAACCCCCCTACTATATACAACGTAGAAGGTAGTCCTTAGGGGGGTATAGGTTATAGATTTTAATTATGTATTTCACTCTTAGTGTCCTAATTCAGTTCCTTTGCCTCTAATGAGATGCTTATTATTAATCAATCAGATAAGGTAGGAGATACAGCTTAGGCCTTCCCTAAAAGCTTTAATATAGCTAAGTAATAGGGGGGTAAATAATAGCAGCTAAGTTGATTAAGTTAATTAAGAAGAACTAGCTTAGGAGGAACCTATATAGGCGGCAGCATTACAGCAAGTTAATTAAACAAAGTTATCTATTGTAATAACAAATATAGAGAACTAGAGCTCCTAGTAATAGTACTATTACCTCTATATACACTAGTAGTAGGCTCTATAACTATTAGACATAGATTATTAGTAGATATTACTATTATCTATATAAATTCCTAATCTGGAAATCTATATAGTGGAGGGGGAGTCTATATAAATTAATAGGCTATTTTATATATATCTAATAAATACCTCTTAAAATGCATCTTACTATCTAGCTTACTGAAATAGTTAGGGTAGGGATATTTAAACTCTCCCTGATATTTAGGGTCTTAGAGGTAGCTATCTACGTGTTTCTTTTAGACATCTTTTTATTACTAGACTTTTATCTATTTTCTATATAAGAAACCCTTATTACTATAATAAAAGCTATAGACTAGGTAGGGTAGCATAGTTAGGTATAGATACTAAGACTTAATCTCTATAATATCTTTGTATTTAGCTTCTTTAGACTCTTATTTTATAATAGATTAGTATCTCTTAATCTTCTTTTATTTCCTTAGTAAATAAGCTGCATAGCTTTTAAATACTATAAAGTCTATCTCTATATATTTTATAGCCTTTAGCTAATATATCTCTTGTAGCTAGTATAGCTAAGATAGGGTATAGATAAACTTGATATAGGTCTTATTATTTTCTATTATCTTGAAAAGTATAGTAGCTATAGTTACCTACTCTTAAAGCTTAAATTCAATAGTTAGTAGTATTAGTACTTTAACTATAGTCTTTCTACTAAGCTACTTAGCTATCTTAATTATATTAATAGAGTTATAGAATATATAAATAACCTTATTAAGTTATAATTAGTATAATTACTAATAGGTACTAGATATCTTCTTCTTTTTCTTTTTATATTTGTTATATAGGTAGGTCCCTTTTGCCTTACAGAGTAGATAAAAGCCCTACTCTTTAAGCTTCTACTTATATATTTCCTGTTTTTTGCAGAGGGCTATAAGCAAAGGGTTATTCTATACCTCCTTTTATTATATATTATTAAGCTTAGTAGGAGTATATTAGTCTTATAATAAGCCTATGCTTATAATAGATTAGATAAGTTCCTCCTCTAAGGGAGTTCTAAAATAGATAGCCTAGAAGTTGTGTATAATATATATTAGCGTATAGTATCTTTTATATATATTACTAGTATAGCCTATAGTCTAGTTCCGTTCTACTAAAGTAAAGATACCTAATAAATTCTATTAGTCCTTAGTATAAAAGATTAGGACGCATAATAGGAGGCGTACGTACTATTAATATTATTTCTAGAAGCCTACTACAGCTAGTACAGCTCTAAGGGAGCCTTAAATCCTGTAATATATCCTAAGTATATAAATATGTTATGGTACTTCATATAGGGAAAGGCCTTATTCTCTAGTATATATCTACCCTTAGTGGTATTCTTAAAGTCACAGAAGAATGGTTTATCCAGCACTTCCTTCTTCTACTTAATATAAAGTATATTACGTTCTACTAGTATAATAAGGTTAAATATCTATTAAATACTTATAAAGTTGTCTTAGAATGCACTTTAACCCTTACCTATACCTAGGATATATAAGATAATACAGAGCGCAGGGATTCCCTCTAGCTAAAATATAAACTTCTTCCTATTAAATTGGATTAGTAAGAGGAAGTATAGTATATTCTCTTATTTAACGTATAGTGTCCTATCCTTCTCCTTATTCTTAATATACTCTAAGTTTACATTCACTATAATTATACTATTATTAGGATCTTTAATACTATAAACTTTTATAAGCTATATATCCTTAAACTAAAGAGCTTTATTACTACCTTTATTGCTTATACTCTTAATAAGTACCCCTAGCTATATAGCAGTAGCTGCACTAAGGAGAAGGAGGAGTAAAACCTAGATCTAGATAAAACTGTAAAGTGGCTTAGTATTATTAACCTATAGTACATAAATAATAGTATAGAGGTCTTAAATGAATATTGTAAGCTTTTCCTTCTTAGACTTATTAAGTCCTAGGCTAGGTATCTACTTATCTATCTATTGGGATAAACTTATACAATAGAGGGATATAGTAATAATATATATTATAGATATCTTTTAGGATATTATTTCCTATTGCATAGCCCACTATATTATAATAGTATATACTAATTTATTTCTAATACACCTCTATTACACTCTCTTTCTTAATTTAGGACTTTTTCTTCTACTAGAAGAGGTATAATTTAAATACTAATAAGTTATATATACGTAGTAGGCCTTTTAGGCTTAATCCTATCTCCTCTTAGATCTTACTGTAATACCTAATACCTATTTATTAGGGGAATAGAATAATAAGAAGGAGTAGGAGGGCTGTATAGTATCTTACTTCTCCTAGAATCTACTCTCCATCTTCTATAGTTTCTTAGTTTAATTAGTATACCTGGGTTTTGCTAGCCCTTCCTCTCTAAAGTAAGAGATATCTCCTATTATCTCTTGTACTTTAGAGTCTAGTTCTGTATCTAACTCTTCATACAAGCTAATATCTAGATTATATCCTATATCTAGCCTAGTATCTGTATCTAACGGAGTGTTAAGATCTATATCTAGGTCTAAGTATAAATCTAAGTCTAAACTTAAACCTTAATCTAAGTCTATCTTGTAGCTTATATAGGTAGTTAAGGTTAAGGAGGGGGTTTTGCTAGGGTTAGGATATATAGTTTAATCTAGGATATTGGCTGAGCTAGTAGTAATAGGATAGGCCCTTTCCTTTACTATCTTAATAGTAGTAGCTGTCAGTTGGGCATACATACTATTAACTTTAGTTTACTTACTCCTATAATCTATAGGCTTTATATTAAGGGAGGAAGTTAGAATATAATAGAATAATAGTTACAGAAGCAAAGAGGCTTATAATAAGTTAAGGTTAATTGGAAGGGTGGGAAATAATAGGAGAGTAGGTAGACTACCTCTTTAAGTAGGCACTGGCTGCTGGGTGGCTTTAAAAGGGGTACTATATTTAGTTTAATAAAGGACTAGCAGGTATACTTACCTTAGGAAATAGGAAATAGGAACTAGGTATAGTAAGGTAATATACAGTAGCACTTATAGGTACTTATAAGTAAGGAGAGCCTCCCCTACTATAAAAGCAGCAATATAGCAAGGGTTAAGTAAGGTAGAAAGGCCGCTAAAAGTGGTGGCAAAAGACGTCTAAAAATAGACATATTCCTACCTTTATATATATATTTATAGTAATATTTCTAGATACTTTCTCTATATTCTAACTATAACCCCTTTAAATTATATACTATAATAGACCTCTAAAGCTAAAGTAAACCTCTTAATATAATCTCTTAAAGACCCTATCTAATAAAGTTAAAATTATTAATTTAATATGCTTAGGTTAGCACCCCCTATAATAAATACAGCAATTTTGTACCTACTTAGTATTAGATAATAACTAATATAAATATAGCTAATAAAGGTAGCTATAAGCTTAATAATAGTAAAAGAGAAACTAGTAATATTTATAGTAATAATAATATCCCTATAACTATATAGGAAGGCGTCTTAATACTAATCTCTTAAGAAGATATAGAAGATAATGCTTTGTATCAGCTAACTCCTTCTTAGAGGAATACTTAAGGTAATACCTAGGCCTAGTTATAATAGTAGCTTATATATAGTATTTCTAATATTATATAGAAACTACAGCTAATATTAATAGTAAACTTAAAGCTAGTAATAGTAGGTACCTATAAGAAGATAAGATAGGCTTATATATAGATAATTAGCCTAAAGTTTTAAGTATCTTAATATTAGAGTATCTCCTAGATATAGAGTATAGGTACTAGTATTACAAACCTAGGTCTATATTATCTAGTTTACTAATAAGTATTAAATAGCTAGTATAAGAGGCTAGTAACTATACTACCTAAAAGGCTATAATATATTATTTATAGGCTCTAATATAGGAGAAAGTAGAAATTCAAGGTAAGAGTAAGCTATTACTAGGGTACTTATTCTATCTAATACTAGTAAGGTTAATTTCCTAGCTTCTAAAATAAGAGTAATAGTAGTAAATCCAATAATAATAATAATAATAAGAGAAATAATAAAATAATATAGCTAATATATAAGCGGAAATATTCACTACTAGCTAGGTAGGATAGTTAAATATTAACTAAAATATTGAAGTAGTGCCTTTAATATACTATATACTTAGTAAGTTAATAAAACCTACTACCCTCCTATAACAAGCTAGTCTTTATTAGTAATAATAGTAGTAATAATATCTTTGATAAAGATTAATATTACACTAACTATCTAAGAAGTAACAAGTAGCTAATGTTAATTTTAGGCCTCTATTATAGTAGTATAAATAAAGATAATAAGTATAAGGTAGAGAAGATCCTTAATATCTATATTAATTATAGAAAGCTATAGTTATCTATATATAATTCCTAATCAATTCTAGTTAATTAATTAGGTAATTAGGATTAGCCTCAGCTGAGGCCTCAGCCTTTAGCTAAGGCTCCTAATAAGGCTCCTACCTTAGCTTTACCTTAGTAGGGGCATAAAAGCTTCTATCTTATCTTACTCTAGAGAGTAGTATATAGTAGATAACTAGATCTTT
>ML977786.1:1705-15351 GCA_010015725.1 Amniculicola lignicola CBS 123094 | reverse complement strand
CTAGCAACTACTATAATATAGATAGTAGTATATAGTTTATAGATAGCTTACACAAAGTTCACTACTATTTTACTACTATTTATTACTAAATTAACTAGTACTATAGTACTCTAGTTCTATATATAGTAGAGCTTAATATTATTAGGGCTGTTAGCGTAAATAAACATAGTAAGTAGGAAGGTATTATTAATACTAAGAGCTATAGGTTCTCCACTCCGCATAAGTACTATAATTGATATTTACTTCTTATAAAGAAGTTGATAGCTGGTTATATAATAGCCCTAGATGTATAGTATCTAGAGTCTTTAATACTAATTATATTAGCTAAAAACTCTATGGCTAAGTAACTTATAGTTATAAGTATAATTAGTTTCTAGTTTATACTCTGATTTGTTCTTAGTATATAGTCCTATTAAAGAGTACCTTTCCTAATTCATATTAGTAGGTAGTAGGGATACCTTACAATATTTTCTAACTAAAGCATCTTTTATCTGTACTAAGGCTTATCTATGCTAAGGCTTAGTTAATTACTCAGCTAAGTGTAGTTCTTAGTCTTATTCATCTGCCTAAGGCTCCTTTAACCATAACTACTAGTTTTGCACAGCCTAAGAGTAGGGCTGTATTATATTACCTTAGTACTTAGCCTTGAATTCCAATATAAGAAGTGGTCTTCTATCCTTCATCTTACAGTACTAAGGTATTCTCGCTTTTCCATTATATCAGCATTATTGCTGTATTACTGCTATCCTAATCTTATTAATAGTATACATCTTCTGCAAGTTAATAGTAATAGCAGCTTTAGCCTTATAGTACTATGTTTACAGGAAGAGCTATTCTTCTATATACTAGCCTCTCGCATACATAGGAAGTAGATAACTAGGAATTAACTTTTATAGTATAATTAATGGAATTGGTAGAAGCAAGACTAGCTATATAAAGGTTATGTTTTATAGAGATAAAGCAAAGGTCTATAATACTTATAGGTAGATAGCTATTATATCCTATAATAACCCTACTACCAGCAATACTAGCAAATATAGCGGCATTTACTACCTAATTCAACGGGTTGTTAGCATAGAGCACTAAACTAAAACTGCTAAGTTAGCCTTATGTCCCTCGTAGTGCCTTTACATATCTACCTCCTACCCTACTACTACTACTCTTTAGTTAACTTTCAACTATACCTAATTAATAAACCTATTCTATAGCGGGTGAAATATTAGGCGCTAGCTTTTTTCGTTATAAGGGGGGTGAAAGTATAAATAGCCAACATCCGCCACTGTAGTAACATATTTTATTTGGAAAATTCGAGTTTTGTATAAGAGAGGGTAACTTAAGCTAGCTAATAATTCCTTTAACCCACCTTGTATGTAGGATGTCCAACCTTTAGTACTAAGCTCTTTAGACTTTACTTTCTATCAACTATCGATTTCTTATAGAGAAATATCACTACATACACGATATTATATTGAATCCTTTCTAAGGCAGTAATACTGCTGCTGATAACATTAGCTTAGTAGACTTCAAAGAGTTCAAAGCTTTTATGAAAATGGAGATGGAAAAGTATTAGGCAACCTTCACAGAAATGGAGGCTATTATAGCTACCAGTAATAAGGCTCTATTGGAAAAACGATTTAGACATCTATTAAAACCTTGTCCTTTACCTACTGGAGACTCCCTTCTTATAACCGTTATAGGATTACTATACTCCTTCTGTAAGCTCTATAGCAAGGTTTTTTCAGGAGATATTCAGACTAGCGATTCTTGGATCCCTGCTATTAAAGATCACTACCTGCACTATTCTAGCCTTAAGAACCTATACAATATAGCTTCCTCTAGCTACCCCTTGTATTAACTTCTGTAGATAAACATTACTAAGAACTTCTGCTTTACTTCTAGTTAGAGTTTTAACAAGAAGTCATCCAGAGAAATTGCTTTTGAAAATCTAACGTACTCTATCTTAATAGAGAAAGACAATCTATTACTAACTTATCTTCTTAATTTTGTATATGCGGGTAACGGCAATTCATGTTATAATTATAATGAGGTGCGGAAGCTGCAGCTCTGTATTATTTCTAAGAGTAGTAAGTGATAGAATAATCTTCTTCCAGCATTCAACTAATAGAGTGAAGATCTAGACTATACACTTCATGACGAGCGAGTGACCTTGAATACAGTATTAGACTTAGCCTTTATATTCGTAGCTGGCTATATCTAAATATACAAGTAAACCCACGCAAAGTGTTCAGAACGTCCATTAAATAGCTGGAAACCTACTCGTTTAATTGATATCAGACCAGCTGGTAAGCGAGTTGAACTAAAATTACGTCTTATATAGCAGATAGCCGATCTAATCTTATACACAAGCCTTAGCCATTACTGGGGGAGTACAAAGATGTTTAAACTTACTTCCAAGAACCTCAAGTCCCTTTAGCGGGAAATTCCTCTCTACAAACTATCTAAGGTGTTCTAAGACGCATTCGTCGCGTGTAAGAAACTAGGAATAAGGTACATCTGGATTGACTCCCTCTGCATTATTCAAGATAATATTAAGGACTGGGGAAAAGAAGCAGCAAGGATAAAAGACGTTTACTCACATGCAAAGTTCAATATCTCAGCTACCAGCACTATGTTAGGCGAAGACGGCTTGTTCTTTAACTGTGAAGCAATTACTCTTAAACTGTTCATCTTCGACCTTCGCTCTTCAGAAAGTTCCACAAGCTGGAAGACTGGTAGCTACCGCCTTCTTAACCCCTTAATCTGGAGCTCCAATATCTCTTAGGCGCAGCTGAACCAAAGGGGATAGGTCTTGCAGGAACGGGTTTTAGTATACTATATCCTGCATTTTTGCAGCAACTAGCTCTTCTTTGAATACTATGAACTGGATGCTTACAAGCTGTTCCTAAGAGGTCTTCCTACATCCCATAGCTTTTGTAACAGAGCTCTAGGGGCACTATTAAGCGGAAATTTCAAACGCCTTAATCCGGAACTCAACGGCAGGTGGCTGTGAGACATTAAATCCATGTTAAGGTTAAAGTCTAACCCTGCCCTCAATATCTTCTCCGTCTAGGGAGAGCTTGTGGAAACTTACTCGTCCCTTATATTAACCAAATAGGAAGATAAGCTAGTAGCATTCTCTGGGATTATAAAAATAATGGGCGAAACTCTCAATAATGGATATCTCACTAGAATATAGAGGAGACATCTACTATACTATATGCTGTAGTCCTAGTAAAAGGACAGGGGACTTAGCACTAAGCTAATAATCTATATTACCCTATCTTAGTTATAGGCCTTAGTACAGGCCCCTATTACGCTACATCCAATCACAGACAGACGAAACAAGGATATTCTTATTAACATCTTAGACGCAGAAACCTATACCTAGGGGAGTAACATCACTAGCTCTGTCTTTGGCAGATTTATCAAGCTGAAAGGATATCTCCACTAGGCAGAATATGCCATTTAGTTCAACTATCTATTATTGTCATTGTGAACTAAGCAAAAAGAGACTTGTCTAGCAATGATATTAGGTGGTCTACAGGTAGATATTATCGTCTGGCTAGATAAGATAGATTAGTTTAGACTACAGGATTCTATAAGGAGAAAGGTATTCTGCTTACTAGTTCAGATTTGGCGCAATAACAGGGGCGACTATTACACTAAGGGACTGATTCTCAAAAATTTCAACTTTGATTAGAATACATTTAAGAGAATAGGCAAGTTTAAGATTATAGTAGGATCTATTAATAGGTAGTCTACTTTCTATAGGGTTGTAGATAGCAACTAGAAGACTAGATTAGTAGAAGAAGTACTTAGTAGGCTAGCAGTATTTAAGAAACAAGTAATTACTATTATATAAGGTATTTCACGGATTAAGTCTTAGGTAACTTTTAAAAGAGTCTTATGCTTATATAAATTACCTCTGGCTTTTATACTATATAGAGTATTTCGTTATCTAGATAGGGAGGTTAGTGTTTAGATTCAACTTAATAGGCATTTTGGCTAAATAGGCTTTCTCTGGGCACAGATAGGTCTGCCTATCTACTTTGAAACTTCAGCCCCTATTAGTCTTCTTCCTAGTTGGTAGTTTCTTACAAAATAAAGTATAAATCATATAAATTGTACTTGTCTTAGGCAGCAAGATTCCAAGCTAAGAAATATATCTATTATATGACTTAGGACTAGGTAATAAATACGCGGCTATCCTTAGTGCACGCTTTAATAGGACGGAGTAGGAAAACCCCTTATTATATTGGACTATGTAATAAGAACAAATCAGAGTACAAACTAGAAACTAGTTATACTCGCCACTATAAGGTTATTACCTAAGGCGAATTTGGATATAACTTAGCTAAATCTATCTCTCTTAAGGAGTGTATAAATACTTTAGTGACGCTAGCAGGGAGGATAGCCAACCTAATCTAGCTAGGACCTTATTAAGGTAGTAAATTCTGTAGGTATTTTCAGAGAGTTGAATTTATTAACTAGAGGTATAGCTAGGTTATAGGGACTGCAAGGCTACAGGGCTAAAGACCTAAGGTCTACCCTACTACTAAGCTGCTATATAGCTATAGGCCTTATAGTTATTACAAATAAATTACAGCACAATAATTATATAGGGGTAGGATTATCTTGCACTAGCTAAGATTAGCAATTACTTTAATTAGAAGTACTAACTAGTTAGTAATCTTACATGAAATTGCGTACAATAGGAGGCACAAGGCTAATTATAACTTGCTAGCATTAGAGTAGGGTTCTAAGGGTTGAATAAGAGCCTTTTATAAGAACTTAGAGTAGTAAGGGCATAGTAGTATTATAATAGGGAAGAAAGTCTAATATACTATAGAAGGAGGCTCTTTATAAATTAAAGCCTAAAGGTAATAATATAAATGTAATTTAGAAGTATAAGGTATACTAAATATTCAAAATTAGTTTTATTATATAATTTGTAAAGAAATATAGTAAAGCTTAATATACGTGTATAGTTATAGTTACTTAAAGTCAAAGTACCTCTTATATTTTCTAGTATAGTGGGTTTTCTAGTATATAGGGGGGGATATTACTTATAAGGCCTTTAGATAAGTAGAGTATATATACTCTATTACCTAGGTAAACCTACTTTCTAACATAGGGATAGAGTAGTCCTAAACTAATATAATAGTACTAGAACCTAACTTATAAACCTAAATTTAGTTATAAGCAAGATTCAATATAAAAAGTAGGACTTAACCCTTTTTAGGCCTATAGTTTCAATATATTTCTATAATAAGAACGCCCTATCTCTTCTACGTAGTTATTTATACTTAGTATATAAATTAAGTCCAAAAATATAGACTTAGTATTATTATAAGCTATATATAAGTAGTGTTAGGGGTAGATATATATAAGGAGGTATTAAGGTATATATTAAGTATATAGGTGTTGGTCTATCTATCTATATAAGATTAAGCTAAGTATATATAGTAACTAATTACATAAGATATTATATAATCTTACTTATACTATATCTAGCTACTAAAGAGCTTTAATAGTAAGGTTATAGGGCTGTGCACTTATGCTACTTAGCCCTTAGTTACCTAGTTAGTAATCTAATTCTAAGAGTGTTAAATTAGGGTTATAATAATTCTGTACAACCTCTCTTAATCTATCCTATAACTTACTAATTCTAGAGACTAGGGAAGATTAGCGTAGAAAGATTAATAAAAAGCTAAACTACGTACCTATTACAAGTATATTCCTCTACTTTTCTAGCTTATCTAGTAACTGCTTAATATATAACCCTTGTTTCTCCTTAGTAATAATTACTTGCAACTATGCCTCTCTATTAAAGATATTTATATACTTCCTAAAAACGTATTTTTCTAGTATAGCTAGTCTGATATAGAATAGTGTAGTTAGAATCTATTATAGTTAAGTATATCTTAGTATATACACAAAGGCTATAATATACCTAGCTATCCTTATTATTATCTAGAACTTCTTATAGTAGGGTTTCTGTTATAAATCCTATATCTATAATATATTAGGATAGACTAAGTATTAAGAGAGTAGTAAAACGTATACTAAAGTGTTCTATTTCCTACACTAGATATACATAGTATATTTATCCTCTATATATATTATAGTTATAGATAATCTCTTTGAGATATAGTAGGTAAGCAGTAATACCAAAGTTACTCACAACTATAACTACTATCTCAAAGTTCTCTACTAGTGCACTCTGTCTATGCAGCCCACTAAAGAAAACTAAATACTCTCTACTATAATTTTTGGAATCTAGAAGTCTATATATAAAGCCTTTACAAGGCTTAATAAATAAATTAAGACTTATTTACCCTCTATTGGACTACAAAGTTACTATAAATAGATAGCTCTGCAGGATAGATTAAAAACTAGTTATTAGTATCTATAGATTAATATACTGTCCTGCCTTTAGTTATAAGGGCTGTTTAAGTTCAAGGCAGAGCTAGATAGTATTATTAATTGCTATTACTTTTGTACGTAAGTATTCATGTCCTTTAGGCCTGTTTTTCTAGATAAAGTGAATGGACTAGACAGCAAGCGAAGAAGTAAATAGTCCAACTAAAATATATATGTATAGCTTTAGCCAGAAGGACTAGGAACTTATATACTGCTATGTAGAATACACTAAACCAATAGCTAACGTCTAATGAAGTTGGAGGAAGACTTTATATAAGAGTCTATATATTAGATAGTAAGAAAAAGAGATAAGGGTAAAAAGTAAGGAGATCCCCTAGTAATAGTTAGTTAGTATAGATAAAGTAGGAATAACTATACTACTACTACCTATATGTTATTATTTCTCTGTAGAGGGAATAGTATTTCTCTAGTTATAATAACAAAGAAGTAAAGTACAAGAAGGAAGAAAGATATTAATCTAGTTAACCTATGAATCTTTTGGCAGGTAGCTAAGGAGAGACTAAAAGTATCTACTAAAAAACTCAAATATAGGCTAGTAAGAGATAGTATTATATTAATTAAATAGAGTCTAGCTGTGTACAGTCCTACTATAGGGATATCCTAGAGTAGAAAAAGGAGATATAGGATATTAATTGCTATATACAACAGCTGCATAAAGATATTAGCTTAACTCTAGGGTCCTATATACTAATAGTAGTAAATTAGAGGAGGGTAAACAAGGTGTTGTATAGCTAAGACTGAAGCACTATATAACATCTATCCCTAGGTTACTAGACACCCTATATAACTAGATAAACCATTAGTACTTTAACTTTTAGTAACTAGAAAATCCATGCGTATAACAAACATTACTGTTATTCTATAAAATTAGTCTACTATAACTAATACTAAATACCTATAATTTACCCTTCCCTAAAAATTATATTTGTATTATCACCTCTAAGCCTAATTTATATAGCACCTTCTTTTATAATATAATAGACTTTACTTCCTATAGCACTAGCCTTAGGCCTTTATTAATCTAAATTCTTGTAGAATAGTATTATCTTAGCCTTAAAACCTCTCTCTAAGGCTTAGAAGTTATTACTAGCCTTATATATACTATTGCAAGCAAATTTATCTAGCTAATTAGTACTTTCTAGGTTAGTACTATTATATTTCTGGTTAGTACTAGAGGCTTTCTATATATTATATAAGTATAGTATCTTATAAAGATTGTTTATATATAGTACAGCTTAACCTACCTAAATTTCCAGCTACACTTCTTTTGCTACAATCTCTAGCTAGGAATTAAGTATACTAATATAGCAATTATCTAGCTAGTATCCCCGCCCGTACTTAGCAAGACGCTATACTATATATAGCTATATTCTATCCTCTTTCTCCTTATATTATTACCTTCTACGTAAGGTCCTAGCAGGAGTAGTTTAGCTATCCTCCCTACTAGCGTTATACATAGGAGGAGTTTATTAATTTAAGTTAATAATACTAAAGTAGTGAATATTCTATGTATACATAGTTCTAGAAGGAGCTATCTTACTATAACTTAAATCTAGAATATACTTGAAGCTTCTCTATAGTAAATTAATATAGTATATAGGTATACTAATCCCTAGCCCTCTATAAAAGAGAGAGAATAATAAATAATAGGAGAGAAAATTATATAAGTAAAAGCTAACTTATATCCTAAATGTAATAAAACTATACTAGGGGATTTACTATCTACTTATAGCATTAGCGTTAGTACCTATATTAAGTAGTAGCTTTACTACCTACTTATAGCCTCCTACTAAAGCCACCTAGAGTATATTACTATAGAATCCACCCTGCGTATTAACGTTAGCACCCTTATTAAGTAGTAGCTTTACCAGCTACTTATAGCCTCCTACTAAAGCCACCTAGAGTATATTACTATATTATCTACCCTATATGTTAACGTTGGCGCCCTTATTAAGTAGTAGCTTTACTAGCTACTTATAGCTTCCTTCTAAAGCTATATAGAGTATATTGCTATAGAATCCACCCTATATATTAATATCAGCGCCCTGATTAAGTAGTAGTTTTACTATTCTTTAATGTCCATGTTTTACTATAAGATATAATAGGGTCTAGCTATTACTATCTCTTCTTGTAAGTACTGTCTTTCTCTCTTAACTTAGGAGTATAGCCTCTAATACAATTGATAATCCAAATTATACTATAAGATGTAATCCTGTACTATCCTTAGGGTATTCCTAACTATAATTCTAGTACCTATATATTAGTTAATAGAGTACCTATATAGTGCAAGAAACTAATTTACTATTAGGAAGAAATAAGTATACTAGCTTATATATCTTATCTTCTACTATTACTGTATACTCTCCCTAGTACTTAGTAGTATAGTCTAAGAATTAGCTTTCCTAGAGCCTCCCTTTAAACTCTTTATTAGAGGAACAGCTACTAGTTTTAAATATACTAAATAATAAGTATATAAGGTATATTAAGGTAATATACAGTTAAGCGCCTAGATCCTATACCCCTTAGATATGTTTAAAGTATTCTTAGGTAGTATAATGTATAAGATAAATAACAGTACTTTCTTAGTTAACAATGACTAGTCTAGCACACACGGATAATAGGTCCTTAATATTAGGTATATTCTTAGGGTCAAGCTCCACCTTATCTAGCTCTACTACTAGAGTATAGTATATCTCTATTATAGTAAGTGGTCTTTTTACATACGTGATCTACAATAGTACTCTTTTAGCTAGTTTATAATCTCTACTTAACTGGCCTTCTATATATTAGATTACCTCCTTATATACTTTACTAAGTGCAGCTAAGCCTTTTAAGAGCTTAGCTAGTGTTGACTTTATGTCCTTTGCTATTCTCTTATCTAGTAGTAAATTAGTGTAGAGGTAAGTAAGAAGAAACCTAAGAATATATAAGTCTGTGTTATATTATAAGTTAGCTAGGAAGTATATACATACTATCTACTACCTCTATAATCTTTTCCTAGATAATCTCCTATAGCGCAGGATTATGCTAAATATACTTTAGTAGTTAGTATATCTAGCTAGCTACAAATTACTTTATATCTTCTTTACTAGCCTATACCTCCAGCTTCAGCCCTTTGTTAAACTAGTGTATAATCTCTAGAATAAAACGTAAGGTAGCTATTAGGCAAATATCCTATCCCACCTAAAGATTATAGAGTTTAGCTAGAAACTAGCACTAAGTGCTATCCCTGTCCTAATATTTATCTAGAGTATCAACTATAATATAGATAGTAGAGTAATATATAAGTACATCTTAGAGTATACTAAAGACCTTATTAGGTAATAGCCTAGTTCCTCTATTAGTATACTATTTGTGCAACTATTCTATAGGCTCTACTAGCAATAGTTAAGCCTAAACCAGCTACTTAAGGATAGCTACTAGTATCCTCAAAGTATCCTACTCCTCCTAAGCCTTATAGTCGTAGTATATATAAGTAACTCTATATAAGCTACTCTACACTAATTTCAGTAGATAGTTAACTATAATAGTAGCTACTATAGTCTTGCCAGCTCCTAGGATACCTAGGTAGAAGAGTGTTGCCTAGTGTTTACTAAGCTACGTAGCTACCTAAGGTATATCTAGAAACTATTAGCCTATTCCCTCCTATCTATACTTTATAATATTAGATTATTATATAGGGTAGTCTATAGATAATATCTATTCCAGAAGCTAGTAGTACTCTACGTTATCTCCTTGTATCCAAATAGAGTTAAGGTTAGATTTAATAGTTTAAGTATTGGATTTAATAGCTTAAGTGTTACCTTTTATAGTTTAAGTATTATCTTTTATAGCTTAAGAGAGTTTACTTATACACGTAAGTAGTACTACTCTATAATCCTAGCATAAAGCTTACAAGTGGTCCCTCTATAATACTATCTCAACTAGTATCTTTAAATGCTTAATTTAACCCAACATGCTAGCTATCTCCTCTTTCTTAAACCTCTACATAAGTATATCTCTAGCCTTCTTTAGTTAACCTCTATCTATTATCCTAGTTTACAACGTTTCCAGCACTTGCTTAAACTGGTTAATTAGCCTATTCTTAACTATAAGTGCTTAAAGGGTAGTATACTATTCCTTTATTGCATCTCCCTCTTCTACTTAAGCCTATAGGTTAAAAAGTAGGTTATATAGATTCAAGGTTTCAAGAGTACACTGTGTTTAATCTTTTAAGGCATCTTTAACGTCGTTTAAATAGTTAAGTAACCTTCCTTTCAACATTTTGTCTAGTTTCTTTAACCTAATACTATAATAATTAGCTGTTATAAATTCTAATAAATATTCCTTAATTAGTTCTAACAGGCCAAAAGTAGCCTCCTTAATAACCTTAAGCTAAAAATAAAGCTCTTAATTACCCTAGATATATAGTCTATAGTAAATTACCTTAGCTTTCTTATAGTAAAAGGATACTATATTAATTATCTCTAGCAGCTATAGGAAAAGCTACTTAACTTTATTCCTATATATAGGAAGTATACTAGTAAATTAATAGTAGCTAATATACTATATATACTTTCTAAAATAAATATAAAACCCCAGCTTCTTACTATAACTTCTAATAACACAGCTAATAATAGTACTCTTATTTAATCTATCTAGGACTGCCTATCCTAGGAATATATATCTTAGAGCATAAAGGAAAACTTAGTCCCTTACCTAGTATATATTATTAATCTAGTTATCCAGGATATTATTAAGTACCTAAAACTAGTAGTATCTATAGATACTTTATATATAGAAGTGTTATAGTAAGAATATATCTAGGATATTAAAGTATATACCTTAGTGCTAAACTCTCTATAAAAGGTATATCTATAATTATTATAGTTAATGTACTTTATAAGCAAGTAGTATATACAAGTAAGTGGTACACCCTACTAAGTTTTTGTGACGCATTAACTATTACCTACAATGCCTCTACTAATACCTTATTAATTGCCCTATAATGAAGCAGATATCCTTCTAGCTATCTCAGCTATTAATTAGAAATAGATCTAGAGTAAATAATGCGCTGCTGCTACGTTTAGCATTCCTAAAACTATACTCTACTGCCAACACGCTGGGATTACTATATAACACAATTATAAGCCAAAATTAAAAAAGCTTACTAAGCTAGAAGAGGAGGTGATTATTAGGTATATAGTTGACCTAGATTTATAAGGCTTTGCACCCTCTCTAGGTACTATATAAGATATAGTAAATAAGCTGCTTACTAAGCATAGCGCTGGTAAGGTTAGTAAGTAGTAGCCTAGGAACCTTGTTAACTAAACAGATGGCCTAACTATATAATTTAACTAACTATATAATTACTAGTAAGCTCTCTATAAGGATCCTAAGGCTATTAAGGCCTAGTTTAAGCTTGTATACTGCACTATAGCTTAGTATAGTATCTATAACAAGGATACCTACAACTTTAACAAAGCTAGCTTCCTTATAGGCAAGATATTATCTTAGCTTATTATTACTAGCTTAGAGAGACATAGATAACTAAAGATTATATAGCTAGGCAACTGTAAGTAGGTTATAGTAATCTTAGCAATTAACGCTACTAGGTGGGTAATCCTGCCCTTTATCATCTTTACTAGCTAGTACTACCTCTCTACCTAGTATAAGGGTAATAATATACTACATAACTAGGCTCTTACAGTTAGTAATAATAGATAGATAACTAATAAGCTTAGAGTAGAGTGGCTAAAGCACTTTATTAAGTATACAGAGGGCAGGAAGGTTAGAGTATATCAGCTACTTATCCTTAATAGCTATAAGAGCTATAACTTACTTAGCTTTCAAGAACTCTGCAAGGAAAATAATATCTATACTCTCTATATACTACCTTATTTATTGTACCTCCTGTAGCTACTTAATATAGGCTACTTCTTACTGCTAAAGCGCATATATAGGTATTAGATTAAGAGCCTAATCTACAACAGCATTAATTATATTACTAAGCTTGAATTCCTACTATCCTTCTATACTATATACAATTAATTAATTATAAAGGATAATATCTACGTAAGCTTTTAAGGTGCTGGCCTAGTCCTATATAATCTAGAGGCAGTTATATTAAAGCTTAATATAAGGCTTTATACGCTAATACTACCTACAGTAGAGGTTACCCTATAGGAAGCTAAAATACCCAGTAACACGCGTAAATTGGAGGCTTAGTTAATAATAATCCATGATTAGATATAGAGGTATTAGAGCTTATCACCTGCCTCTATCCTTACAGCGCTTAATCAGCTCAAAAAGGGTGCTAAGGTAATAGTGCACTTAGCTATACTTATGCGTAAGTGGATTGCAAGTCTTAAGAAAGTAAATAAGGCTGCTATATAGCATAAAAAGTGTAAAAAGAAGCAGATCTAGAAGCAAGGCACCTTAACAAAGGTAGAGGGAGAGGATATTATTGCTTAAAAGGAGGTTAAGCGATAGCTAGAGGAGGAAACACGTTAAAGTAAGGCGTAATTAGGTGTAAGCCAGTAGGCTCTAGCACGCTGCATACGCTGTAGAGAGACTGGCTATAACTTCTAAACGTATAAGAAGCATGCTATAGATACTGCTTAAACTAGGGCAGCTACTTTAATATACTATCTTATTGCGTTATTAAGATAAATAGCTACAGAGGTATAGAGAGTTAGTAGGGTATACCACTTACTTATATACACTACTTGCTTATAAAGTATATTATTTATTATAGTAATAATACCTTACTAGCTTTATATAATTTATATTATAATTAATATATTACTATAGTAGTATAAATACTTTATTACTATATAATAGTACCTCCTACTAAATAAGAGATTATCTATTATTTATAATATTAAGATAAGGTAGAATTTAACCTATAATATATACAAATGTGCTATTAAGATCTAAAAATATATTAATAAATAGTTAAAGAAGGAGATTAGGCCTAATAGTCTAGCTAGTAGTAACTTAGTGGAGATTAACTTTAGAGACCTTTAATAGTTAATATTATCTATAATAGAGTAGTATTACCTTAAAATACTTATAGAGATACTAAAGTATTTTAAGGATATAATAAACTTCCTAAGTAAAAGTAAGGGGCTATAGGTTTAGTATATCTAGCTTATATATAATTACCTATTTAATTTCCTTAATAGGATAACTACTAAGTTAAATAAAGATAAGGATAATAG
>ML977784.1:0-15642 GCA_010015725.1 Amniculicola lignicola CBS 123094 | reverse complement strand
CTTTACTAAATCTTCAGCCTCCTTAGGTGAATTAGTACTCCCTTAGAGGTTATCTATAGTATAGATAAACTTATCTAATACTAGTCTTGCTTCCTCCTAGATTTCTTGCTACTTAATAGTAGGCCTTCTAAGTAATACTTGCTACTCTTTATACTTAGTACTTACTACTAGGGAGCTTTTTATAACTTCTATAAACTTTTTCTTAGGTTTATTAGAAAGTATTATTTTAGAGTTAAGATACCTGCTTTTATAGAAAGAGTAGAAAACTATAGCCCCCTATACTAGTTTTATAAGTAGATTCTCTTAATCTAATAGACTATATATCTTAAGAGCTACTATAGTTAGTTAGAAGGCTATTATATATTTAATAATAGTCTAGGCAGGGAATTTCTATTCTTCTATTAGTCTTGTAAACTTTTAACTTAACCTAACCTTAGTAGCCTATAAGTTAAAGTTCTTTCTAGTACCCTACTCCCTAGTCTCTTTACATACTACCTTAAATGCAATAGAATACTATTACCTGAAATACTAACCTATTTCTAGCTTAATTTTATTATTTTTGTCCTTAATAGCTTTTAAATAAGTAGTATTATTATTAAGAGTCTATAGTCTTTATATAAAGATATAGTACTACCTATAGTATCTTTATATAACTTTAGGTAGTAGTTCTATTCTTACACTAGTCCTAATACTAGATTCTTCTATTCCTTTCTTATTTACCTCTTCCTTATTTATACGCTTAATGTAATCCTTAATAGATTTATTCTCCTCCCTTTCTAACTTATAATTATAATAATCCTTTCTATTAGCCTCTTTATATTGCTCTTGCTTAAGTCTTTATTCTCCCTCTCCCTCTATTTCTATTTAATTTATCTAGTCCTTCCTTTTTATCCCCTTGCCCCTAAATAGATTAGTCCTAAATAGACTATTAGATTTAGGGCCTTTTATAGTAGAGGATGAGCTTATAGGGTTAGGAGGGGGTTAATTAGAGGGAGTAGGTAGATTAGGGGGCGCTGTTGTAGAAGCTAAAGATATACTATTATAATACTTTAGATAAAAGCTTACTTAAGTTAATATAGATACTATAGTATTAATATTTTAATCTAGGGAAGAGAATTAAGTCTAGCTTAAATATTGATAGAGATATAGTTATAAGATAGATTACCTATAAGGAGTTTATTATTTTATATAATAAGAACCTAAAATAGTTTACTACTCTTTAAGAAATAAAATAGGGTTTACTATTCTAGTAAATAGCTTTCTAGATCTATATTTAAGTAGCCCTTTATTAAGACTTAACAGTATATTTATAAGGCTCTAATCCTAATAATTCTACAGCTCTAGGAATATACTATATCTCTACTACTTTAGTTTCTCTCTTCTTTCTTTATATAATTATTTGCGCTTAGTTTACTATATAGGACTTCTTTACTTACTATATTATCTCACCTAGCTGGCTAGCACTAGTATCCTGTAACTCTTACTTCTTCCTTTAATATATTATCCTACTTAGGTAGCTGGTACTAGTATCCTACAACTTTTACTTCTTTACTTAATATATTATCCTACCTAGATAATTAGTAGTATCCTATAACCCTTACCTCTTTACCTATTATATTAACTAGCCTAGGTAGTTGGTACTATACTCCTACTATTTATATTTCAAAGATACTTTCCTAGTTAGTATACTATAATAGTACCCTAACTTATATAATCTATACAACTTATAGAACTTAAATAGCCTACTAGTTATAATCCTCTTACCTAACTACTAGTATTATAGTTAGTGCTATAGGATATCTAGTATTCTTACCTTTATTAATTAATGCCTCTATTGGTACTATTGTCGCCTTCAACTTTCTTAGCCTTAACTATAGCCTAACTTAAAGTAGCCTCTGGGATCCCTATAATAGCTATAGCTAATTTAATACTAGATTTTAATAGTTTAATCCCTTAAATATAAGTAGAAGGTTTATTATTAAATATGAAATTACTACCTAGAGTCCTTACTGGTTTTTTTGTACTTAAACTCTAACTAAGTCCTATTATAATATAGGCATAGTATTTTCCTTGAATCTAGGTAGATTATATGCTAAGTTTCTTTCTAACGCTCTTAGAGTAGTTTTAATAACTACTCTATCTATATATAGGCCCCCTATTAGTAACTCTCCTATAATTACTATTTAACCTTCTAATTACCCTATTAATAACTCTTCTTATAAATATTTCCCTTCTATATTAAGCTCTATACCTATTAGTAATATTACTTCTCTAGTAAACCCCTGTCTTATATATTTAATTATTACTCTTAGTATCTCTCTCTAGTAGATAGCTTTTAGGTAGATAGTGTAATATAAAGTTATTTTTAGTAATAGTCTAGCAGTTAGCTATAGTGGTATATATTCTAACAAAAGTTAATTAAAGCTATTTTCTATTGTATAGCTAATCAGTAATATTACCTATTAACTACTTAACTATAGTAGAATAGTATAGTCTCCTACGTATACAATTAGGTAATCTACTTATAGTGAAATCCACTAGTAGAAATAATTCTTTAGGGGAAGTTTATAAAATATAAGTAGTATTAGGGGTAAATATATAAGGAGGTAGTAATAAGGTATATTAAGTATATAGATGTTAGTTTGAGGATCTATATAAGATCTAAGTTAAGTACTTATAGAGTCTAATTATATAAGATACTATATAATCTTACTTATATAAAATATAAAATTAAAGTCTATATATAGGATTTTATAGAATTCCTAATATATTATTATAGGTGAACCTTGTGTTATATTCCCCCAATATCCTACTAAGATAGAAACTTTATCTATAGTAAGAAGTGACTTTAAGTACCTATCTCTATTAGTAATAACTATGAGATTAATAGTAATCCCTTAGTTTCTAGTATATTCCCTTTTCTGTATAAGTATTTCCTATAGTATTAAGTATATAAATATACTATAAGACAGCTACTATTCTATTAGGTGAGCTTTTAGGTATATAGAGCTCTCTGTATTAGTCTCTAGTATAGTTACTTAGAGCTGCAATAGCAGATAATAGGAGGAATTTTAAATTGAGAAAACTAAGTATTGCTATATAGGTTGCATTTTAGAAGTTAAGAAGCCTATACTAGTAAGAATACATATTACAAATTATACACAACTTACTAATATATAATAGTTAACCCTACTTTAACTACTGTAACAGGACTTATAAGAATAGGCAAGGTTTAATTAAAGGGAATAATCTAGCAAAGGCTAAAAGTAAAAAAGAATAGTATATACTTTATAATTATATAGATATAGTAAAGGTGAAGATAAAATACTAAAGTCCTAGAGAGGAGGGGTTGGAGAGACTTAATATATATAAAGGTTAGTTCCTATATCCTATTTACAGGAATATATAGAAGAATAGAACCTATTTCTTATAAATATATATTTAATCTACTCCTCTTAGTAGCCTATACTATAAATATATATCTAAGTTTCCCTAATTATACTTAGGTTACTAACCTTGTAATTAGATTTATAGTTCTAGATAAGTCTATAGTTTATAAAGTTCTTCTTAATTGTAAGTAGGATAATCTCTATATAAGAGCTACTAGAAATCAGCTCTATTACTAAGTAAGATAACTTTCCCAGTTACTTTTATGCTATTAAATACAAATTAATACTATTACTAATAGAGAACTAGCTGTTACTCTATTTCTTCCTCTACTACTGTGCCTAGCACCATGAATAACTTTGCCTAAACTAGAAAAGTTTTAACTACTACTTGATATAATTTATAAGGTTTTAGAGGAGATAGAATAGAAATTATATATAGATTAGATTATACTCTATATTTATGTTGATCCTGCAAGACTAGAACTAGAAAAGGTATCTAGAGAGTATTATTAATATTAAGATGAGCTGAAGCTGTAGATATCTGCTAAAAGTATTAATATAGTGTTATATACTAGGCTAGGACACTGCTAGGCTTAAAAAAGCTAGACTAGGTACTAGAAATGGTTTACAGGATAAATAAGTACCCTAGGCTATATTTTAAGTACTTTTGTTCTTAGGAGGCTATGTACAGCTAAGGTCTAGAACAAGTGCATTATATAATATATTCGCTTCTTAGCATTCCTACTATAGTATCCTACTATTAGTATTAGAACTATAGTAACTATAATAATGCTGCCAATACTATATATATATAGAAGTTCTTATATTAGAAAAAGTTTACTTATAATTAGCCTATACCTATCCTTCACTTATTTTCTATTACCCTTAGATAACAGCCCTAGTGTGTTTATACGTAATAATAGAATACTCTCTATCTAATATTAGTTGTATATCTAAGTTAATTAAGAATATTAGCCATTCCTTAGAGACTCTTAGAGTTAGTGGTAGAAAGCGTAAACTTCTCCTTAGAAAATACTAGATAAAACTTAAAACTATATACAACCTAGAGTGAAAACCTGTTAAATAGCAATATATTATATTAATTCTTAACCCTCTTTCTTACTATTGAACTAGAAGATTTCTTTATCTATTTTTAGGGGTTAAAACTGCATGCTATACCCCTGTAGTAGTATCTGGTACACTTATACCTAATATACCCTAATACCTTAGGTAAGTAGTAGTAGTATTATAATTGGCTAAGCTTATATTAAGTATACAGCTGAGCTATATCCTTGCTATACTTACTATTAATAAGCTATATATAGTACTATTCCCTAGTATAGTTTAGATTATTAAGTTTAAGCGCCTTTAGGTCTAGATAATAATTCACAACTGCTTCTTCTTTTTGAAGTTTGTATTTCCTATATTTATTATCTATAGTTTTAGCTTTATCTAGATAATCTATAAATAATAATAGAGGGAAGTTTAGCTTATATATTAGTAATAAAAGAGGGAAGTTTAGCTTATCTATTAGTAATAAAAGAGGGAAGCTTAACTTATTTATTAGTAGAGATACCTTAAGAGAAGGGGCTTAAGGAGTTATTATTAATCTTTTAGCCTTACTTACCTACTTAATAACTTCTAGATTAGTTTCAATCTTAAGCCTAGTATACTTAGAGTAAATATTATTGGAGTTAACGCTGTAGATAAACTCTCTAGACCTAGTCCCTAGGTAGAACAGCATAAAATAGAAGTTAATACTAGGGGCTCTATAAGGATCTTTAGTCTTAGAAGATACTAATAGACTAGGTTTAATATTAGGAGGGCTATTAGATTTAGTAGAGTTGAAATTAATATAGTAGGGGTTGTCTTTAGGTTGGCCAGACCTAGGGGAATTAGGAGGAGGAGGAGGAGTATTATAGATAGTACTAGGGCTATAGGCTTTAGGGGACCTAGGGATATTAACTCTAATATTGTAAAGGTTAGACTTTTTAGCCTTAGAAGGCTCTAAGTAGCTAGAGTTAATATTGCGAGAGCTATATCTAGATCTAGGGAGGTTAATAATATAGCTAGGACTACTTATAGGTTAGTAAGATATATAGGTATAAGGAGGAGTATTATAGATAGTACTAGGGCTGTAGGCTTTAGGGGACCTAGGGATATTAACTCTAATATTACAAAGGTCAGACTTTTTAGCCTTAGAAGGCTCTAAGTAGCTGGAGTTAATATCATGAGAGCTATATCTAGATCTGGGGAGGTTAATGTTAATATAGCTAGGGCTGCCTATAGGTTAGTAAGATATATAGGTATAAGGAGGAGTATTATAGATAGTAGAAGGGGTATAGTAATTAGGAAACTAAGAGAGACTAAGTTTAGTATTATAAGGGTTACGTTCAAGTTTATTAGTCTTAGAAGGGTTAGAGGGGATAGAGTTAAAGTTATAAGGACTACCATCAGATCTAGGATAATTAGAGTTACTATAATAAGAGCCGTTCCTATATATAATATATCTAAGTAAGCTAGGAGATTTATTACAGATATAAGCACTATTAACCCTAGGTAAAGGAGGATTTGTATTACAAGGACTACCTCTAACTATAGTAGTAAGAGTAGAGCTATAGGCACTTTAAGGGATTTTAGGTATAGTAGAGCTAGGAGAATTGTATTCCACCTTATAGGAACTACTAGGCTTAGTAGATTTAGATCTAGAAAGATAGGGGTGTAACATAACTATAGTAGAAGAATTGGAGAATAGGGGCTTTATAAAATTCAGGGGACAAGATAATAATAAGGTATAAAGATAAAGGGTTATACTAACTAGGGACCTAGCTGTAAGCTTATATATGTATTTACTCTACTAAGAATACTACCTTATTAATTAAGGGGCTGAAATAACTTAAATAACCCCAGTTATAGCTTCTAGCCCTATTATTAATAACGTAGCAAGGTATCTCTAAGAAAGTCTCCTATCTAATGCTTCCCTAGCCTATAAACTAATTAGGAGCCCCTAAGGTCTAGGTATAATAATGATAACTACTTTTAATTAAGGTTATCCTATTAGGAGATATCTTACTACTTATATAATATACTACCTATAGTAGAGAACCCTACAAGGTAATAACATAGACCTAATATATATTATAACCCAATAATTCTAAGATAACTATAGAGAGAGTAGCCTATTTAGAGCTCTGCTACTATCTACTAAGGATATAATATACTAAACTAATATAAAAATAGGTATTAAATTTATATATAGATACCTAAGAGTAACTAGTTGGATATAGGTATTTATAAATAAGATGGCTGGTATAAAAGGAGGATTAGAAGTAGGAAGATGTTGAAGTAGATTATAATATAAATAAGCTGTACATCTCCTACCTATTAATTATATACTTACTCACCCACTTATATACTTACTTTTATACTAATCTTTAGCAGTATACTATAATAGTATATTCTCTATCTTTATTCTTTAGAACGCCTCTGCCAGTAGATAAAGACTAGGTTCTAATACTCTAGGAAGAGGTATAGATACTAGGATATATTAGTAGCTACTTTAATTAAGTACTAGTAAGTCTATATCCTATTAGAGTAATATTAGCTTATTTAGATGTAGTCTATCCTATAGCCAGAAGATAAGCATAAGCTATAGGCTAGTATTAACTTATTAGTTGCTAAAGAATACCCTATATCTAAGGCTAAGGATAAAACTAATAGGCCTAGTATAACAGAGTAGTGCATTTATTCTCTAAAAGCAATTAATAATATATAGACGTATAATCCAAGAGTAGAACAAGCTAATAGAGGGGGTAATAATAACCCTTATACCCTACTATAAGAACTTCTATTAATAAAAGTAACTAGTAATACTCCTAAGGATTTAAGTACTAAGGTTTACTACCCTATAACACCCCTAGCTTATAATACTAGTAATACTACATCCCTAGACGCTTTTATATACTTAGCCTAAGGGGTTCTAGAAGTAGTAACTCTAGTAGTAAACTTATATTCTAAATACTATATTATAATTAATATAATACTATTATTTAGCCCCTTAGATGTAACTGGTACTACATCTAGATCTCTTAAGGATATATATTACTCTAGTATAGATAGACTAGACACCCCTAATCACGCAGTAGTAGATAATATTAATTCTAGTTCTAATTCTAGGTCTTATATAGTGACAAAGCTCAGCTATAATCCTATAGAGACAAATAACTTAGTATAACTAGACAATAACTGTATACTCTTAACTAAGATACTACGTTAATTTATACAAAGAAAGTCTGCCTTATTACCTAGTACTAATTACTTACCTAACTATATTTCTAATAGAGCAACTAAGGCTAGCTTTAATATAATAAAGCTTACTATAGCAGATGAAGACTGTATAATATTAAGTAGACTACTACCTACTTAGCTAAACTAAAGACTATATTAGCAAAGATAAGAGCAATTAGTACCTAGTATAGTCTATTAGGTAAGGAAATTATTTAAGAATATATAGATTCAAGAACTAGGCTTAGCTTAGGAAGCCCTCTAGATCTCCTATAGGGAAGTTATTAATCTGCTAATTTTCACAAAGGCTAATTATAGATCTATACCCTTTATTTCTAAGATAAGTTAGCTATATAATTAGGTTATAAAAGGTTATCTATATATTATAAAATAGGTTTTCCTAGCCTAGAGAAGAGTTTAAGCCTAATTATATTGCAGTAAAATTAGTAATAATAATAGGAAGAAGCTGCAAAATTTTGAGAAAATTATAGAAGTAATAGTAGTATAAGAACTAATTATTATATATATATAGGACTTCCTAAGTTATAGAGAGTAATATTAGAGTAAATATGCCTAAATATACGTCTAAGAAGTCTAAATATATTACTAGACTCCCTTCCCTATTACTCCCCCTTTAGATAGTCCTTAATATCCCTAATAAAGCCTAAATACTATATCTTACTATCCTTATCTTACTTCTAAGGCTTTAGAAGTATCCTTATATACTGCTAGGCAATAGGTTCTAAAAACTTGAATTATACTAGTAATAGCTTAATTGAACAAAGTATAGAATTTTCCTGCTAAGTAATTATAACATAAAGTAGGTATATATATATCTGAAGTTAATACTTACCTTACTAAGAATAGTTAGCTTAGCCTTTGCCTCTGTAAGCTCCTGCTTTAGCCTAGTTTCTTATGTATAATGCTTATCCAATAAGGTATATATAGTATAGTATACTTCCTACTATTAAGCTAAATCTTATACCTAATTCTAAAGTTAACGCTCTAGTTCTATATAATAGTTTATCTTATTACTAAGCTCTCCCTAGGTTTAGTTATAGTTGTAAATTTCATGCTTAAGGATACATAATAACTATAAATATAGATCCAGCCCTATGCTGTATATGTCGTTAGATAGGTGTACTACTCTTAGGCTATTTCCTAGTAGTAATTCTTCCCTGTACACCTGTATAATCTTAGATAGCTATACTAGGAGCAGCTCTATAGTAATAATAAAGACTTAGAAAGAATAAAGAGTAAACTAGAAAGGTGAATATATTAATAAAGCTCTTACTAGGCAAAGAAACCTTTTATCTTAACTAACTTACTTTATAGGTTTCTAGAAAAGGGTTCTTAGCTAAATAAAAAATAAGATATAGGTTATAGAAAACTACCAACTTAGTACTTAAAACCTCTACTATTATATACTCTTTTATTATTAACCTTACTAAAATAAACAAAGGCTTTATTAAAGAGGTATTCTAATACTACCTATAACCCTAACTACTAATAAAGGCTATACTTCTTTAGAAAACTTATAAGATTATAGAGAATACTATACTTCTAACTAAATACTCTATAGAAGTAGCTGGAGTTAAAGCTAATAAGGCTGTAAGTTAAGTTATATGCTATATATCTCTATAGATAATACTACTACGTCTTAGAGATCTTGTATAAGGTAATTAAATATAGTTAGTATATATATACAAAGCTTCTATAAGTATAATAAAGAAGGTGGATAAAAACGTTGGTTAATAAGAGCTAGACAAGATGACATTCCTTAGATACACTAATATTAATGTTGTTTAGGAGGCATTTAAAGAAGACTCTATAATGTATCTCTGGTATATATACCCCTAATTTACTCTTAAAGACCTCTTAAATATATATTTCAGACTTAAGGAGCTTTATATTAAGACTATCGCTACCTTAGTATATATAACTCCCCTAACCCTTCTAGTACTAATAGTAATTAGCTCTTTGCAGCTGTAAAGTATATATCTACTATAGGAATTATATATAAAAGTATTACACTTGCCTCTATAAGGGTATATAGGAAAACTAGGAATATCCTTCTAGTAAATTTTAAGGACACTGTCTAGTAAATAATAGAGCTAATATTAAACTATGATTTATAGATGGTAGGATATACGCTACTAGAATATATAAATAGTAGTACTTCTATACTACTGTAACAGGCTAGCTATATTTAGGAGTAATAAGTAGTAAAAAAATCATTTGGCCTTATAGATGGCAAAAGATAGAGTAGTTTTAAATTATTAGTGGATTTCCTTAATGAATTAATAAACAAGGAGAAGCTAGCTCTAGCTAAACTAGATTACCTAGTAAGTGGAAATTGGAGTGGAAGGAATCATATCTAATAATTACCTAGCACTAGTTTATTCTACAACTGCTAGACTATGCTATATTACTACTACTCCTTAAGTTAGTACTATTAGAATATTTTACTATTTAGAAACCTACTATAGCAAATATTATTATATAGCCTATAGTTATTATATAGCTTATAGAAATATTTAGGAATAGTAATAATTTATTAGGTCTCTATTTACAGGATTTTGTGCTAATGCTTAAATATACTAATGCTTATATGTAATATGTTATAAAAGGTATCTACTCCTCTGTTACTACTATACCAAATCACTAATATCCTAAGACTACCAATAATATTACTATTACTAATATATTACTAACACTTTAAACCTCTATTTCCAATATTAATAATTATTATATCTTCTTCTACTACCTTTGTGCTTAAAGCTAACTATGCTAAGCCCTTGATCTTTAATCCTAAAGCAGAGCCTTTTATTCTAGACTTTGATCCCTCTACTATATAGGGTACTAGAGACTCTCTTCTACTTCCTAACTTTGTACTAGAGAATAACTAGAGTATAATAGCTTACCTTGAAACATAAGTCTTGCCTATATCCCTTAATAATATTTAGTATTAAAAGTCCCTTTAGTAAGATATAGAAAACAAGATAGGAAGTGCTAGACTTTTAATATAATATAAGTATGCTTTAGGCTATAGATAGTATTAATATAAATAGTAAATTATAGTAAGAGGTTGTTAAGGAGATATAGATAACTATTATAAAGCTAGAGAAGTATATATACTAACCTAGTAATTAGGTAAAGATTAACTGGGATCCAGCAAAGTTAGATAATCTTATAAGGAAGTTGAAATATTGTAATAGGGTATTATACAGGCTAAGAAGGAGAGTAAGATAATATAACAGGGGATTATATAGGCTAAGGAGGAGACTAGGAGTCTCTACTAAGATATAGATTACTTAGAGGGGTAGATATACTAAATTAAGGCTTACTTATAGGGGGTTCCTATAGAGGAGGTCTAGGACTAATAAGATTATAAATTTAGTAGCTAGATTTAGGATATAGCCCCCTAGATTCTAGTTATAGGAATTTATAGTTATAATATAGTTTAATTAGCTTAAAGCTGTCTATCTATAATATTATTCTATACTATAATACTACTATCTATTATATATCCTAATACTTACTATTGCGTTTACTTCATAAGACTACTTATCACCTCTTTCTTAAGGAAACTAACGAACTTAGAATTGGACTTTATAAATGTAATAGAGGATTATATTAATTAATATCATTAATATAACATATTAATAGATAGGTTATTTTTATAATATAGATTATGCAAGTAAGGCTATAGGCTTGTTAGGATAATTTTAGGGTATTTTTATATTAACTAATATAGAAAGGTTTTTAGCACAAGCAATAGATATAGAGTTGAGGCCTAGGTAGAAATTTCGTATTACTACTGGGTGGTCTATAGGACCCTAGTAGTATTCTACTACCTTACCTTAAAGCCTTTAACTTGTTAGTCTATTATAGTGAATTAATAAAAGAATATTTCAGACACTAATTTAGTAGTCTATTATAGCTAAGATAGATATTACTTTAGCTATAGCTGAGATAGCCTATATTTACTATTTAGTTATAGGAGGTAGGGAAAGCTGTTATTATACGTTATACCTGTATCTAGGTTAGGTTAGGGGCTATATAGAGATACCTTCCCCTAGAGCTATTTGATTATATAGTATAATTAATCTAGGTTAACTTAAGAGCTGTATAGGAGGCACTTTTCCTAGGTAGAGTTTAATTATATAGTATAACTATATTAGGGTTTAGCTGGTAGACTGCAGGGGAGGTGTTCTTCTAGAAACTTTTATAATTATATAGTATAACTATTTCCTAATAGCTTAAAATCTATAGGGGATTAACTAATATATAGTAAAACCTACTGTATTATGTAAACCTAAGGGAGGGTACTATAATTTCTTAAACTAGAAGGTCTATATAGGAGGATTAGGTTAGTAGCTAAGTTAATAGCAGTAACAAAGCCTACTACATAGGTAATAGAGCTGTACTACCCTATTAACTGTATAGGATATTAAGTTTAGAGGAATATACTAATCTTAAGAACTATATTTATACTAGGCCCTATATAGAGTAGTTTACTGTTAAACCCTATATAAGACTTCTAAATCTAGCTTCTATGCCTACTATAGGGGTATATAAGCCATTTATTAGATACTGTTTTTTAGGGTTTAACAAGGTATCTATATAGGAATTTTCACCTATATAAATCTAGGGTATCCTAGAGGATAATTGGCCCCTATTAAGGCTAAGGGGCATAGTTATTAGTAAAGCTAGTTTATTGAATACTATTTAATGTTAAGGTATCCGCGTAGGAATCTTATAATAATGCTAGTATTAGGCTGGGATATAGTAGTCAGCGAAGCTAGTTAATTGAATATTATTTAATATACTACAAGGTATCTATGCAGGAATCTTATACTAATATAATAATATTAGCTTACTTACTAAATACTGTTTAACCTATTATATAGAGGAATCTCTGCAATAGATTATAGAAATATCTACTAAGATAGATAGGGTTCTATAGATCTCTGTAGGGGACCTTAGCAAGGGGGCTCCTAAATACTAATTGAAGTTATCTATTATTAGATCTATAGACTACTATTTAATTTGAATATAGATACTATTTAGACCTCCTTAGATATATAGGTATCTGCCTTTTGTTAGAGACGCTTTAATTACTACTTTAATTAATATTGTTTTATCCCTTTACTTTAACTTATATCCTTCTATAAATAGAAAGTAAACTCTAGCTCCTTAATAATCTCCTATTTATATATGTTCTTAATTATTAATTATATAATTACCTCTTATATCTCCTCTAACTAGATCTTTAATTTCCTAAGATATATATATATCTACTTCTTTTCCTTTAATTACTTTGCTTAACATAGTTAGAGGTTGATATCTATCTATAATTATTGGCCTTCTAGCATTATAAGATATTCTTGCTTTTTCCTAAGTTTAGATAAAGTTACTTAAAGATAGTTGGTTAGGATATTACAGTAATTATAGTTAATTTCCTAAAATATATAAGCTGAGTGCTCTACTAGGATTTAAGCTATATTACCTTCTAGTTAAGTTTATCTATTATTGCACTAAAAAGATTTGATAGGTATCAGCTATACTAATATACCTAGATATTGATACTTATAAGAAACTGAAAATAGTAGAGAGGATTTTAGAAGTCCTAATAAGGTATACTTAATTAGTGTAGTCTGTACTTAATTAGTGTAATACTAATATATAGCTAGCGCGTAAGTTATACTTATAGATTAACTAGGCGTTATTAGCAAGAAAGTACCTAGGGTAGATAAGTACTGCCTCTATATAGCATATAGTAATAAGATAATCCCTTAGATTAGGTAAAAGCTACTCCTAGGGATGTAGCTAGTAAACTAACTAACTAATCTATACTAGTGTTATACTAGAAACTTTGTGGTACTATACTATAGTTAACTCTATAAGTTAGCTTTCATTAGGCTAAAAATCTGCACTTAATAATATAATATTATATATACTCCTATAAATTGCGCTCCTTACTTAATCTTTAAACTTACTATCTCTATAAACTATAATAAGTATATTTCCTACTTCTACTTTCTATTCTTATTCTATCTATATATCTATATTTAGGTTACTAGTCTATAGGTAAATTTGCTATATAGGCTATAGTTATACTATTAGTAGCCCCTCTGTAGACCCTTTACTTTTAGAAGGGAATATTAGAAAAATGTTTATAATACTATAGTTATCTAAGTTATATAATACAAGGAGAAATTCTGTAGCCTACTTATACTATTCTAGGAGATATTAATTATAACCTTTGGTATAGAATACAAGAAAGAACCTTTAGTCTCTAATACCTATATAAGAGTTAGGTACCTTACTTAAGTAGTCTTAGCGTTGTAGGTAAGAAGTAGATATTAGATAGAGAGAAAGTAAGCTACAACACCTATCCTATTAGCTATAAAGAGGGACTTTGTTAAAGGAACCCAACTATTAAAGATAATAACTACTATAAGGCCTATCTATAATAGTGAAATGATTTATTTTAGCAACTTAAATTTTTCTGCTAAATCTGTAGTGATATTGTATAAGAAGAATAATTGCTTATATAGAGGTTTTACTATTATAAAGAACCTATATTACTAAGTATAGATATAACTTTAATAAATTAAATTTATTAAGATAAGGTAGGTTAAGATATATAAACTGGCTAGGTTTAATATTCTATAGTCTTTTTAGAATCACTTAAACCTAAGTAATCTTACTATATTTATCCTTACTTTGAAATTGGACAATAGAGGTATAACAGCTTAGACTAGAACTAGTGTTTTAATACACTAGTAAAATGAACTATAAAACTTTTTATAATATAAAAAGTAATATTATAGTTATAAGACAGATAATATAGTATATACTTTAACTATACCTATATACCTATAAAAGAGCTAAAAGTATCTATACGTAGATAATAAAGGGGTGATACATTGCCCTTATGCAGAGTTATATAATCTTATTATATAACACCTATACAAAGGCTTAGCAGGGGGTTATATATAAAACCTCCATCCCAGCTATATCTAGATAGACATGAATAATACTACAATCTGATTGAGCATTGCCCCTATTAAGCCTGTACTAATACATATATATAGAAGATAGATTTCCACCTTTACGCTTGCGTACCTTATTATACACCTATTACACCTTATAGAAGGAAGTCTATTTAATACTAATTAGTAGTTAATTAACTTCAACTGCAAATTGGCAAGAGTAAAGATAGAGTCTTATCCTAGTAAATTAACAAGGACCTTTGTTTTATTACCTATTAAGCCTACTGAACTAGCATATACAATAGAGAGATTAGATTATATACTGAACTAGTATATAGGAAGATAGTGCAAATTGTACAAAATGAAAACCTTACTATATAAATAAGCCAATGGTACAAAATAATAATAATGCTATTACTATAATAGTAAGCCCTAATATAACCCCTGATACAACTACCCTATAGCCTACCTCTAACAACAATAATAAGAAGGATACACCTAAGGAAGAGTCTAAGTATATTAACACATACGAAGACATAGCAGAAAGCCTTAATATTACTAAGAAGATATTGAGAGGCGCTGTACAACTATAATACTAGATAGATTATATTAATATAGATAATAACCCATTAAATATCCAACTATCCTTATACGCTAGATGCATACTTATTAACCTTTATCTAATAACTGCTATAGGTGAGAACGCCCTACAAGCTTTTATAGAAGATTTTAGAGGATAGAAGAGAGAATACTTCTTATAGATGAATTATGCAATTAGATAGGAACTAAAGATTACTATAGAGAAGAAAGGGGTATATAGCCTAAAGGGAATAATAGATAATGCTGCTGTAGAGCTATATAATATATTATAAGGAGATGTAAATATAATCCTACCTAATTATTAACCTGCTATACTCATAGTACCTTTATATACACCTAAACTCTATATACCTAAACCCTCTATACCT
>ML977783.1:0-11661 GCA_010015725.1 Amniculicola lignicola CBS 123094 | reverse complement strand
AAATAGTAATAAAATAGAGACCTTAGTAGAAGTTAGTTTTACTAAGGTATAACTCTATCTTTACTCTTACCAATTTGCAGTTAAAGTTAATTAACCACTAATTAGTGTTAAATAGACTTTAACGTACGCTGTGGATAGGTAGCTCTATCCTAATATACGTGTCCGTAGTGTATATGTATATATAGGATGTAACTGGGTAGTGCGTAATCAGGGGTTGGTATTATTCATGTCTATCTAGAGTTGGACGAAAGCTTAGCTTTTAGGTACCCCTTGCCAAGCCTCCATGCAGTTAATCACGTGAGGTAAGCTTATGTGATCCCGCACGTAGGCTGGTTAATACCCCTGAATTATCTATGTACAGATAATATGTATATTTATATATATACTTATAATATAGATAATAAAAATAATTTTACTAGGATAATTATCCTAGTATATTAGGGTTTATATATAGAATTAATTTAGAAGTAAGGCTTAAGGAGTAGTAATAAAAGGATTAGCCTATAAGGGTTAAGATAAGATATTAAAGAGTATAAAAAGGGTTTTATATCTCTACTTCATAGATTACAGATCTAAGTAAATCTAATCTAGAACCTAATTATGTGTATTTATATAGTCCTAGGTAATAAATCTAACTAGGACTCCTAGGATACAAATATAGGGATATTAGGGAGGGAACCTATAAACCAATCTTAATTAATTAACTTCCCTAGATTTCTCTTCCTAGATAGGTATCCCTATATTTCTCTTCCTAGAAAGGTATCCTAGTTAGATTTATTGCCCTAGAGAGGCATCCCTATATTTGTGTCCTAGGAGAATTATCCTAGTTATATTTATTACCCTAGACAGATATCCTAGTCAGATTTATTGCCCTAGAGAGGCATCCCTATATTTGTGTCCTAGGAGAATTATCCTAGTTAGATTTATTACCCTAGAGAGGTATCCCCATATTTGTATCCTAGGAGAATTATCCCAGTTAGATTTATTATTATATCTAGTCTTAACCCTATAGTTAGGCTCTATTAAAGTTCTTATAGGTAAGGATAATATAAGAAAGTATAGAGGAGTATAAGTTAAGCATATAACTTTAACTACTATAGAGTATATAAGTACTAATAGTAGGTATCTAAACCTAATGATTATCTGGCCAGCTAGTCTTCCTACTCTAGAATAACAAGGGTATACTTAAGTAAAAGAGTATAATAGTGAATTTATAGGCATAGCCATAAAGCCTCTTTACTACTAAACTTAGATTATAGAGTATATAGCAAGACCTATAATATTGAAAGTATTTAATATAGTCTTATTAGTAGTAAAACTTCTTAATCTAAGTCTTTCTTTCCTAGGCTAAGGACTATTAAGAATATACTCTATAGAATCTCTTATATATAGAACTAATATCTGGGGTATCTATAGCTAGAATAAACTACTAGTTAGAATACTCTCTCTATTATATATATAAGTAGGTTTATTAGTATAAGTATAGAGAACGACTTACCTATTTTATTTCAAAAATTTCTATATCAACAGCTGAATCCCTATATACTGGGCAAGGCCTACCCCTTAAAGAAGTACCTCTAGGATTAAGAGTTGGATTATGTATTGGGTTTATACAGTAGGGTACTGGTTTTAGTAAACTACTGTACCTTTAAAGGATCTATATCTCTATCTTATACTATATAGGCCTTTAGTAGTTTATCTATATTATTAAGGATTTTCTATAGATATATATACTAAAAATATCCTAAGTATAAAGGTGTTTAGGTATATAGTTATTATACTTAGTATTAGTTCAACCCTATAGGCTAAGGAGAAAGCCCCTCTCTGTGTATAGATTAAAATAATATAATCTCTTAGTACTAAGCCTAATATAGGGCCTTTAAAGGGGTATAACCTAAATGTTAAGCTTCGTTTCTTTATATAATGTAAGTAATGACCCAGTCTATACCCAACCTAAAAAAAGTAGAGTATATTACTACTAGAAAGTTAGCAATTATCTATAGTATTAATAGTAAAAGAGTTCTAAAAGAATACTTTGAAGATAACTACTATAATATTAAATTTTAAGTATATAACTACCTTAGTAGCTACCTAAATATTATAAGGTACTTAGGTTATTAAGGTGCTAATACTATAATTCTTAAATAAGGAGAGCCTATTTGTACAATATACTAAGGCTAGAATATAGACTAAATTCTATTATATATAAAAACCTACTAGATAAGACAGGCTATAGGGGGATTACAATATATTTATTAGAAGGGAATTATCTATGCTAATGTCAGAGTTAACAATATAATTATAGTAAATAACTATTTAAAGATAATTAATTTTAAAGGATATAGTATTAATAGTAAACTAGCAGATTCTTGCTACTAATAGTTTTATTATTAACTATTACCAACTATAAGTATATAGACAGATATCTTTATATATAGCTATATAATATATAAAATTATTACTAGCCAACCTCTATACTATAAGTTCAAAGGCTACCCTAATTGCTATGTTGAACAACTATATACAGTAAACTAGTTCCCTAATATCTCTTATCTTCTATTAGGCAAGTTAATGCTATATTGCTAGAATAGCAGATTTTAGACAATAGCTAAAGTTATCTAAGAACTAGAAGCTTCTTAACCCTTAGCTTTCAGATGGAATTGTAAGGCAGTTACCTAGACTATAGTATCTTTATATCTAGTGTTCTTAGTCTTAACTATGTAAGTTATCTAGTAGTAATACTATATTAGTAACTAATAAAAGGTAGTATATTTACCTTGCCCTAGAACAGATCCTAAAACCCACTAGCATAGGATACTAAATACTATTAAGGCTATATACTTTATTTATATAGGTTATCTAAGAGTATTTATATATAACAGGAACTTAATAATAGTATTCTCTTTATATAGGGTAAGGTACCCTAAGGAGCTAGGAGAGTCTAAAGCTTTATAGGAAGTTAGAAAGCTATAATATACTTATAACAAGACTACCTAGCTGGATAAGGTATTAGTAGTAGCCTTATGGAAAAAGAGGATAGTAGAGTCTTTAAGAATAGTAGCTATAGGTGATTATATACTAGTAGTAGCTTATTACTTATATATATAAGCTGTAAGCTAGTACTAGATAGATTTTAATATACTCTAGGAAGGTGGGGATAGTAGTAGTTATTACTATACTAGAACGTTATAGGACTTTACTATAAGGATCTACTTAGCTTACTTATATAGTATAGTTATATTACATAGTAGTAGATACTAGCCAGTGTTATCATTCCTTTAATTGGAAGATACTACCCTATATAGTAATATTACATGAATTATTATTACACAGTAGGCACAAGGCTAAGGATAAGCTACTAATAGAATAGTAAGGCCACAACGCTTAGATACTACTATACTATAACTATTAGTAGTAGCAAGGGCTTAATAGTAGAGTTGTAGTAGAGGTCTTATAATATTACTAAAAGAAGGCTCTCTGTAAACTAGGCAATAACACAGTAATACCTATGTAATTTTTAGTTGGGAGATATCTATAGGGACTAGGGGTAGCTATATTATAGAACCTATATAAAATTAAGTAAATAAAGATATATATACAAAGTTAAGGTTACTCTAAATATAATATATCTACAATTTAGCTTACTATAGAGGGTAGCTTATAATATAGGGATAGATATTAGAATAGATTTATATGTATATATAAAGCTAAGTTAGCTACTAGTACTTACTATTAATTAATGCAGTTCCCCCCCTTTACAATCCTAAAGATCGACTTACTACTATATATAACTAAGCTATTATTATTAGGAAGGTCTTATTTAGGGACCTATAAAATAACCTTGAGATAAATTACTAAAAGGACTTAGTTAGGTACTAGTGCTATTTATAATATAGTTCTAATTATTGGACTATTAGAGAGAGATACTATTTACAAAGAGGGACCTCTCCTAATTTCACTATTAGATAGACTAATTAGACTATTACTAACTTTATTACTCTAGATAATAGCTTATTATTAATTACTACCCTTATACTCCAAATATTAAGTAGAGGAGCAGATACCTAAGCCTCTTTAAATAACAACTATATAATCTACACCACTAAGTCTCTAAGAACTAACCCAACTATATAAGATCTATTTAGTATATAATAATAAGTAAGATTTAGAAATATTACTCTAAAGAATCTAAATATAATAATCTAGAGTTAATGCCTATACTACCCTACACCTTAACCTTCTTAATTACTAGATACTCTTTATTATTTAAAGTTATACTCCTTTACTATTTCTTAAGGCTATATAACCCTATCTTAAGATAGTATATACTGTATTTCAACCCTATGTATCTAAGTATCTTATACTTATAGTAATAGTATTAGGATCTATAAGTGAGGCATTAGACATAAGATCTAGCTATATCCTTACTATACTTCCTATTAATAAGCTATATATAGTACTATTTAGGAGTATAGTATAGGTTTGTAGCTTTAAGCACCTTAAGGTTATAATAATAGCTGACATTTATTAACTGTACAAAAATTTAGTAATATTCTATATTATCTATATTATTTATATTATTTATATTATCTATATCTTCTAGATAAGCTACTAGCAATAGTATAGAGGCAGTTAGTAGTATCTTAGTAATTAATCTAGATGCCTTAGACTCTTTAAGCTTAGAGTTTACATAGCGTAGACTACTTCTAAGATATATTATAAGCCCTTAAATATTACTTACCCCCTTATTAGACTCTTTGTAGTTAGAATCAATATTAGGAATACTTCTAGGTTTAGTATAGATAGTATTAAGAGTAATAGTATTAATACTATAAATACTTCTAACTTTAGTAGATCTAGGAAGGCTAAGAAGAGTATTATAGATACTATTAGGCTTAGTAGAGAGAAGGGAGTTATCCTTATAAGGGCTACCTCTAGGTTTAGGGAGATTAGGGTTAACATAGTAAGGACTACTTCTAGGCTTAGTAGACCTAGGGAGATTAGGTTGAGCAGTATATATACCGTAAGGGCTACTAGGCTTAGGAGACCTAGGGAGGTTAGGGTCTATATTATAAGGACTATATCTAAACTTAGTAGACCCTATAAGAGTAGGATAAGTATTATAGATACTTTAAGGATTATTAGGTATAGAGGATATAAGGAGATTGGAGTTAATATTATAAGGACTACTTCTAGGATTAGTAGATCTAGGTAGGCTATAATAAGTAGGTGGCATAATTATAAAGAAAAAATAGTAGAGTAGAGAAGCTAAGTAAAGTCTAGGTAGTAATAGCAATTAGGTATAAGGGAGAAAGACTAGGTTAATTTAGAGAGCTATAGATAATAGTAACCTTATATACCTATTCACCTTGCCAAGAATATCAACCTACCTTTAAATAAGCTAGATTATCCCTAGATAAGGCTTCTAGATAATATAGTAAGGTATCCTTGACCAAACTCTTACATCTAATATATTTTTAGCCTCTAGATAAACTAGGAGCCTCTAGTAACCTAGTATAATAAAGATAACCTCTTTTAATAGAGTTTTCTGCTATAGGAGATAGGTTACTACCTATATAATATACCTTTTATAGTAGAGTATCCTCTAAGGCAGTAATATAGTCTAAGGAAGTACTATAATCTAATAGTTCTAAAATAACTATAGGTAAAGTTACCCCTTTTTAGCTTTACCCTCTCCTGTTAACATAGTATTAAGTTATCCTAATATTAAAATAGGTATTAACATTATACATATACTACTAAAGAGAATAGTTAGATACTATTAATTATCAAAGAGACTATATACTTATAGAAAGGTTAGGGGTAGTAAGGGCTGTTAAGTAGATAGTAAACATAAATACTCTATAGTCTCCCTTATCTTATTAACCTAAACTTACTCCCCTACTATCTAGAAAGTATATAAGTATACATCCTTATATATATATATATATATATATATATAATAATATCTACTTCTACATTATTCTTTAGTATACTACTACTAGTAGATAATAACTAGGCCCTAATACTCTATTAAGACGTATAGATGCCTGAAAGTATTGCTAATTTCTTTAATTAAGTTGCAGTAAGTTGCAGTTCCTACTAGAGAAGTAGAAACTTATTTAAATATAGTCTACTCTATAGATAGAAGAACAGCATAACTAGTAGGCTAATATTAACTTACTAATTATGACTTACCCTATAACTAAGGCTAAGGGTCCTATTAATAGCCCTAGTATAGTAGAGTATAGTATCTACCCTTAGATAGTAATTAGAAATAATATTACTGGCTATAGGGATAGTGCTTTAACAATATATAAGCTAAGGAGAGTAACTCTAAAAGCTGATATACTAATTGTCTAAGCCTTATAAGTAATAGTATAAGAGTAGACACTAAGTTAGACTAGTAATAAACCTGCTATTATTATAAGAACAGAGTAAACAGGAGGATATAATATTAACGTCCTAGTATAAGTACTTCTATTAATAAGTATAAATAATAATTCTCCTAATATCTCAAAGCAACAGGTTAAATTCCTAATAGAGCCACTAGCTTATAGTACTAGTAATAATATATCCCTAGGCGCTCTAGAATACCTAGGCTAAGAATTATTAGGATAAGTACCTCCAGTTATAAACTTATTATTAGAATACTATATTATAGTTAGTATAGTACTATTGCTTAACTTATTAGATACTAGTAATATTAAGCCTAAACCTTACTAGGATACAAATGTATATAATAGTAGTATAAATAAAGTAGTCTTACCTGCTCTAACTCCTATTACTAGTTCTACCCTATAGCCTAATATTGACTCCAGTTCTAGTTTAATATCTAAGGTAGCTACTAAGCATAACTATAATCTAATAGAGGGAAATAGCTATATAGAAATGGATAACAACTATATATTACTAGATAAGCTACTACTCTAATTTACTTAAAGACTTAGATTAGATCTTGCCCTAGAGCCTAATATTAATTATAATCCTAATACTATATCTGATAGAGTGACTAGGCTTAGCTATAATACTATAGAGGTAGATAGCCTTATTAGAACAGATAATAATTATATCTTATTAACTAGGCTACTACTAATTTAATTTACTAGAAGACTACGTCAGTAGAGACAAGAGTAATTATTACTAGGGATAGTTTATTAGGTAAGGGAGTCTTTTGAGAAAGCACAAGTAACAGAGCTAAACTTAGATTAGGAATTCCTTTAGTCCTCTTATTTAGAAGTTAGCTATCTTCCTATTCTTATACAGACTAAAGGGGAATTTATACACTTTATATCTAAGACCTATTAACTATATAATTAAATTATAACAGGGAGTCTATACCTTACAAAGCAGCTTCTCTTAGCTTAGAAAAGGGTTAAGAAAAAGGTTCTACGTAGTAAAGTTAGTAGGGATAATTAGAAGATATTATAAGACTTTAGGAAAAGTATAAAAGTAATAGCTAAGTAGGAAATAATTATTACTTGTATACAAGACTACCTAAGTAGTATAAATAGTAACAAAGATAGGCTAGAGTAGCTACACTTAGGATAGCAAAGTTCTAAGATTCTTTCTATAATAAGGGTTTATTTCATCTAGCTAAGTTCTAATAAATCTAGTTACTGGAATTACCTATATATATAGTACTTATTACACTTTATATATTCTTCTATATATCCTAGATAAATCCTAAATACTATATATTTACTATCTTAAGCATTAGTTTAATTAGTAAATTAAGTATAAAAAGCTAATCTTATCCTTTAAAGAGTGTAGCTTTATACTATACCATCTGGACATTGCACTCTAAAATATCCTCTAGTTAGAAGAAGATACCTTATATATTATTAACTGGGCTTCTGTAGGATTTTATCCATAAGTATTTAAATAGTATCTTCATAACATTTTTTAAGGGAAGGATAGTAATTTCCAAGACTTAGTTAAGAAGATAATAGAGCTATTGTCTAATTGGGAACAAAAGAGCTTATAGCTAATTAAAAAGGCCTAGGGAAACAGTGTTTAATACTACTAGTAAGGTCCCTTATTACCTTAGCCTACTAATATAATCTAATATAGATACAGCCTACCTATACTTCTACTAACTTAATATTTACAGTATAGATTAAGGGATAGGTTATTAGTACCTAGAGGGCGAAGAAGACCTAAATTACGCTTTTACCTTTAGTTTATTTATTACTCCTAGCAATAGAAAACTTCTAACTATATCCTACCCCACCCTTTAAAAAAACACCAAAAAGAAAATAGCTAAGTAATAGTTACTCTAAGCCCTTACTATTATCTCTAGATAGTAGTATTATAGCTCTGCTTTTCAATTTAGTTAAGTAGTATACTTGGAGTAACCTAAGGCTTCTGCCTATAAATAACTTCCTAATCTCCTTCTATAATAGTCTATCTTCCTCCTTTAATTAAATAAGTAGTGTATCTTTATCTTAGGAGTACTTTAAACTATTGTTAGATTATAGCCTTACCTTATAGTACTAATCAAAAAGTCAAATTAGTAATAAGGAAGGAGGAAGAGAGCTGAAGAGAAACTCAATTATATATAATCTATCTACCTTGCGTTGGAGGAAGCCCTGAATTAGCTACTCTATCTTATTAGAAGTAGATACTATACTTAATTTAGCTTCTCTAGAATTATAAGTAGTTGGAATTAGTAGTTTTATAGTATAGTAGCTAGGTTTATATCTAGAACTTATATAGTACTTACTTCAGTTAACTATATATAATAAAGTGGAACAAGGGTAATAATACAGCTAGTTATTATATTATATAATACGCCTAGAGCTCAAAGAACTGTAGAGAGATAATAGAGATAACCTCTGTCTACCACTCTTGTCAAAACTTCTAACATTATTATTATTATAGCTATTATTGACGCTGAAGATTTCAAAGTTACTACTACTATTACTATTGCTAATACTATTGCTGCTACTAGAAACACCTTTCTTAGGGCCTTAATTACTATCTTTATTACTATTATTATCCACTAGAGGTACTCCTATAAATTCCTAAACAGAATAGCTAATAGCTTATAGATTAAGTTCTAGGCTGTAGTTAACTTTGTGTATATTATTACTAGGGTAATTATTTGTTCCTTTATAAAGTAATAGAAAGTTAGAGAATAAGTTTATAGTAGGAGCAAGTAGCTTTTGTTACTTCTTAGGCTAAACACTCTAATTATATTCTTTATTATCCTCTTTGCTATCTAGAGCAGGAGTATTAGAACTATTATTAATATCTTTATATTTATTAAGCTAATCAAGTATCCAATTCTTTAATATTAATGATAATTTGATTTCTATATTCTCTTTTTTATAATCTCTCTTAGTACTCTATACCTCCTCAGTCCCTAAAGGCTCTTAATTAGTAGTATTATATACTTTAAAACTCTGCCTAGACTATAGTATAATAGCAGTATCAAGCTCCACTAGACTATCTATTTGATTCTTGTCTAATACTATAAGATTAGTGTTAGTATTTAGGTATTAGCACTAGATATTTTATCCTAGAGCCTAAAGCTCTATATTACTTATGCTATTTATGTCTCCTACTAGTTATTAGACAAGAAAATCCCCTTATATATAATATGCTTACCTAATTTAGGAGATGTAATAAAACTACAAGCTTTACTATAAATCTTATCCTTAATTTCCTTCCCCTTTACTAAGCTATCTTTGTCTTTAATAACAAGTAGGTTTACTACTAGCTGTTAGTTAAGGAGGTAGGGATAAGGATAGTAAAGATTTACTTAGGTAATTACCTTAACTATTACCTCTAGTACTACTATAGTAATCTAAACTCCTATCTCTATAGTTACTATCTCTGTAGTTACTATCTCTACTCTTACTATCTATAGGTATATTATTAGTATAAGACCCTTAAACTAGTACGTAGGGTATAGTAACCTACCTGAATATAGCAACCTAAGTATATTTACCTATATTATTAGTATAGGTTTCTTGTCCTTTGCGCTGCTCTTAGCTACTAATATAATATAATATTAAGAAGAAGTAATTAGCTTTTTAGGAGGACACGTGTAAAAAGTATTATTATTTAGTGAAATTGCTATAGGTATATAGAAAGAATATTAAAGAGTAGATATTATAAACCTTTCTATTCTGTTTAGCAGAAGGAAAAGGGAAATAGGCAGGCTTTTAAGGTCTTCTCTAAACCCTAGCCTTCTTTTGCTGCATTATCCTAATAAGATATCCTAGGAAAATTAGTATACATAAGTAGTATACTAGGGGCTATTAATAGCATAGCTCTAAGTAAGTTGCTTTGCAATGTATAGAATATAGATACTTTAACCTACTATCTTACCCCCTTTAGATACTACTATCCAGTTATATCTATCTTTCTAGATAAGTGTAATAGAACTTATACTACTATTGTATCACCCCCTTAATAAGGAGGTTACTGGTAAAGTAAATTAGTTACCCTGATTTAATAGAAGAGGATAGACGCTAAGGTAGCTGCTCCTAACCTAATCCTACTTAATCCTTCTTAAGTATCTAGGCCTTTCTATACTCACCTCTAGCATCAGCAGAATATAGAGTATACCTTACTACTCTATACTAAAATTAGCTTAGAGATTATAATACAGCTAGCAGTAACACTTAAAGGGCTAGGACCTATTATATCCCCTATTCTATAGTAACTGCGCTATCCTACTAGGTATTAAACTTAACTTGTATAGAGCCTAGCTATAACTATATAATAGGGGCTAGAGTATTAATATAGGCTTCTACTATAGTATTATAGAAGTGCTAATATAGTAGTAACTAAAGGACTATAGATTATAAGAGAAGGGGTAAAAGTATCTACTTTAGGGAGTTAGCTAGTAGAGAGAGGGAATTATTCCTGTTACAAGAGGTTAGGGAATCTAAAGATACTAGCTTAGAGGCTAGGGACAAAATAGAAAATAATAAATTAGAATATTACTCTTAGGCGTAAGGATTCTAGCAGATTGCTTATTCTATCTAAGAAAGTAGGAAAATTAAAAAGTAGATTATTAGCTATACTAAAGGATACAGTGCTGTTGTATTATCAGTCTAAGATATTAGGGGGAAATAGGAGGGAAGAGCAGCACTTATATAAAATACTAGGGGGGAGAGAAATACCTTATAGCTTAGGATAGCCTTATAGCTAGGGTATAGGGTTATATAAAGAGTAGGGGCAGTGTAAAGGCAGAGAGAGAGGTAGAGAGAGAATAGAAAAGTGGTAAGGGGCGAGGTCCTTTTATAGTTATAGTAGAGGATAGGTCTTAGCAGAGGCTAGGGTACAAGAAACAAGGCATATTACTAAGAATAGATACCTCTATTTCCTAATATAGTTTCCCAAACAACAATATAACTATAATTATTAATTAAGACCTATTATATAATACTAATTAGGTATATACTATAAGCTATAGCCCTTATATACTATTTATAAGTACTATCCTTAATAGTAGAGTATTAACCTATCTTATTAATAGTATTAAGCTACTAGTTCCTAGATCCTTTAAGTAATTAAGTAATACTAAGTATATAGATACTAGAATAATATTAATCCCTATCTTAGGCTATAGAACTTATATTATTAAGGGAGTACTTAATAGAGAGTATAGAGTAAATACTAAGGATCTAAGGCTTAATAATATAG
>ML977782.1:0-15838 GCA_010015725.1 Amniculicola lignicola CBS 123094 | reverse complement strand
ATCTTAGGATATCCCCTAATAATAATACTAAGGGTAGGGAGGTAATTTCTCTAAACTAAGGTTTCTCCTACAGGGAGTTTTCCTAGAGTTTAATTAGCTCCTCTATAAGAAGGACCCCCTATAAGACTAATAGATACCTAAGAGTAACCTATTTAATACCTAGTTATAATGACTTAGGCTGAGTTATTAAGAAAGGGGGGGGTAGTTATTAGGGATATTTCTATATAGGCTCTAATGGAGATCCTATAGATCTCCCTTAGAGGTGCCCTAGGCTAAGACTAGCCCTAATTACCTAACCTATCCTATATATTCTTAGATGTATCCTTAAGGGCTCCTTAAGGATTTGTCTTAATATATATATTTTGCCCTAAACTAAATTACCTGCCCTAATATACCTTACAGAAGGTATTTTACAGAGGGTAGAACTATATTAGGAAATAGATTCTTCTATAGTAGGAAATAGAGGTTTTACTTATTTACTTAATATCTTACTACTTTTATCTAGCCTATATACTAACCTTATTATATAAAAGTATACTTCCCTTACTAGCCTACTTATATTACTTTATTAACCTTTTTTCCAAATACTTCCTAATACCTTCTATTTACCTTATTAGTTGCTTTGACTATGCCTATAAGGTATTTTTTCTCCCCCCTTAACTATCTTGTTATTGCTATACCCCTACTCTATCCCTCTATCCCTCCCCCTTTTTATTAACTAATAATAAAGGTGTTACACCTTGTTATTAGGCTAACTTAGCCTACTTTTAGTAACTATATCTATCCTTCTCTAGAGGTTAGTAACTCTATAACTCTTTTATCTTCCTTAATAGCTGAGCAGTATCTATAGGATCTATTACTTCTCTGCCCTTAGAATTACTATTATAGAATAGGTACTAATATCCTTCCCTCCTTAAATAACTAAGGGTTTAATTTTCTTAAAATCTGTGTCTACCCCTATACCTACTTATCTTAGAGTTCCTTCTGCTATATTATTAATTAATTAATTATATAGAACTACAAAAGACCTACCCTACTACCCCCTTAATTAGGTTTTAGTAGAATAGGGTTAAGTCTATATAACCTTAGCTAGATACCTAGTACTCCTATAGGACTATATAGCCCCTAGGAAGTAATTAGCTATAAACTATCTAAGTGTTATAACCTACTATTTAGCTATCTAGGTAGTAGTTAATATATAGACTTCCCTATATTATACTTTATATTTAATTAGTAGAGCCTAACTCTATATAATAACCTATATAATAGTAGTATTATATTTCAATGTTATAGATTAGGGGGACTAAAGGGCTTGAACAGGCTTTTAATATTATATATTTTATTTAGGCATAAATCTATATAGTTTAGACCTAAGCCTACTAGAAGCCTAGAGTTAAAATCCTAGTTAAGGGCTTAAGCCTATACTTAGGTTTTAGGGTTACTAACTAAAAGTTAGGTTAGGAGCTTCTAGATTAGGTTACTAGGTATAGATAGAACAGAGCTCTTACGATAGTAAGGTAGACTCTAAAGGAAAAGAGGAGGTATATCCTATAGTACAGTCTTGCGCTTAGTAGCTAATATTACTATATCTTAGTCCTATATTAAGAATTAGTAGGATATTTATATACGTACTTATCTAACTAGAAAGGGGCTTCCTATAGAGGTAGTATTACTATAAATATTTTACTATACTAGGATCCACTTAGCTAATAGGGCACTAATTTAATTTTAACCTTATACTTAGCTAGTAAGGGTATATTTTAGACTTAATCTAGTATAGAATACTAAGCACTAGATGCTTTCCAAAAGACCTATACATAAAGTAAGGCTCTAGGGGTTAAGTATTTACCTATTTAAGAGCTCTATATCTCCTCTCCTTATACTCCCTACTATAATAACTATAGTAATATTTTTATATACCTTTCCTACAGCTCTAGATTATCCCCTTTAAATTATACTCTATAATAGACCTGTTAGGGACATTTCCACATAGGCTCTAATGGAGATCCTACGGATCTCCCTTAGAGGTGCCCTAGGCTAAGACCGGCCCTAATTACCTGACCTATCCTATATATTCTTGGATATATCCTTGAGGGCTCCTCAAGGATTTATCTTAATACATATATTTTGCCCTAAACCAAATTGCCTACCCTAACGTGCCTTATAATTCAAATCCTTCCCTTTCCTTAATACAAGGAGGTAGTTAATTTATAATTAACTATCTATTTTATCTTTTTACTCTCCTCCAGCAACCTAGTAACGCACCATTACCTACCTACACTAAACCTGAGCAATAAGTATACCCCTAAAGGTAAAGCTAGCTTAAGCTTGCTCTGTATGATAGTAGAGTAAGCAGCTAGTGGTAGACCTACTAGAGCCTCAATTTACAGAAGTCGACAATAATAATAATAATAAAGAGGAATAACTCTAGCGAGAACTTAAGAGTAGGGGAGCCTAAGGCAACCTACACTTAACCCATTAAGGGGCTAGTGTTGACCCTAAAGATGGGCGGGATAAACTTAATAACTATAAGGTCCCAACTACCTCCTATATAAGGGATAGTCTACGTATAGGGGTATCCACTTACACTATAGTATTAGACAGCTACTAGGGCAATAGTGGGACCTAACTAGGAAATAATAAGGCTGGAAATAGTAGTGTCCCTACTCCTAGCAGCTTAGTTAATAGATTAGTGTACTACTATAATCTAAGCATTAACCCTCTCTCTAGTAAACTAGTCCTAGATTAAAGCCTTCCTATAAGAGTCCTAACCACTATTATAATACTAGAGCAAATCTTAGGTTAATAAATATAAATGCTATTTGCTGTAGAAGACTGAGGAGCCCCCTAAGAGGAGCTTAAGTGGTTATAACAATAGATAGACATAGCTAAAGCGCTAGCTATCCTAGTTGCTATTACCTCCCTAGCCTATAACCAACCCTAGTCCGCGGCTAAGGAGGCGTCTAAAGTGCTTAGTGCACTATAGAAAGTTTACCCCTAACTGAGTTTAGGTAATGAACAACGCGCGCCTCAGGCTGCTGCTGTTGAATAATAGAGGTATAATATTAAGTCTGCGTTTAATATAGTGTAGATTATCACTAACTTAATTACAAGGACTAGATAGGCCCTTAGTACTATACAGTTCCCTATTTATAGGGAACTATGCTAAAGAAAGGTAGAAGATAGCACTATTGCTACCTAGACAGAACTGCATTAGGAAGCTGCTGCCCTAGTCTAGGACCTAGTCTTAACCAAATTTGACAACTATCTTTGGTTCTTCAACCTGAGTTAGAGAGATATAGACTTAGTGGACTTATTCCTGCTCTAACTTAGTAAGAAGGAGTTACTCCTAGATAGCTTATTCTTTAAGCACCCTAATAGGACTGATAATAAGTACCTGAAGATCGCTTTCGTATAGGCTAAGGCCCCTAACGCTATATATAACAAAGTCTAACGCCTAATAGTATTATAAGAGACTTAGGATTAGATAGCTTTTAAGAGAAACCTTAAAACTACTAAAAAGTTGCTACAGGTATTAAACCCCAGTAAAGGGCCCTTAGGGGGGAAGTGAGTTGCTTCCTAATAGAACACTAAACCTTCTAAAGAATAGAAGAGGATAGACTAGAAGTTGTCTTAAGGGACATGATTTTTGATACCAACTTGAGCTGAAGGTACCCTAATACTAAGTAGTAGAGTACCCAGCAAGGACTAGTCCTACTCTAACTCTTAAGACTCCTACAGGAATCAAGGGGGACAGGGGGGTAACTACTAGAAACTATACTAGAAGAACTAGTAAGGTTTAGTGGTAACTGGTAGTAATACCACCCCTGGGCTATTACGTAGTAACTTAGGAAAAGACCAGCCCTAATTGCAAACCTCTCCTAGCTGTAGTTAGGGAAACACTCTAAGGGGAAATACCTATAGATTGCTGTAGACATCCTTATAGAAAGAGATAATAGTAATCTATTAAGCCTCTAAGCCCTATATAATAGTGGTGCAGAGCTGAACCTGATTAGCAATTAGGCAGTAGAGAAGACTAAGCTTAAGCATAGCTTATTCTACAGAAAGCCAGTGGCTATATTCATTAATAATAACAAGCTATAACTTGGTAAGCCCTATGACCTAACAATAAGTTATTACAATTCTTAGGGTATTAGGAAGTTAGTGGGCCCTAAGTGGTTTTAGGCTGCTGGCTTTATAGGATATAATTTAGTATTGGGATATCTGTGGCTGTAGGCCACCGACCCTTAAATCCAATTCTCTACTAGTACCTTTAAATAGTGGGATAACAAGAGTACTCCTAAGAGAGTCTAGATTATTAAGGCAGTAGACCTCCTAGGCGAAGTAAGCTATAGAGAATATGCCTACGTCCTTCAACCTATATAAATAAGGTTTTGAGAAATTAATAATCAAGCCTATAAGCAGATCACCTTAGAACTCCTCTAGGAATTAGTTGGAAAGGTAAAGGGGCTAAAAGGCCCTAGCAGGGACGAGGTCTACGACGCCTAGTATTACCAGAACTAAGGACTGCTGTAGTTAAAGAACTGGACCCTCAATGTTATAGACTACCTGAAAAAGTGCATTGAAAACAACCCTATACTGTTGTAGCTACCCAAGGTAGCTACGTGTCGTATAATAAGTGATATACATAACACTAAGCTAATGCAAGCTATGCTTGCCCCAGTCCAGTCCTGTAAGTAACCTAAGGAGGCTTATAGATACTTAGTAGATGACATGCTAGACGCTGAGGAACTGAAATATATACTAGATAAACTTTATTATTAGTGGCGGAATTTTAGCAAAAACTAGACAAAGATCATCCGCCTGAACGGCGAATATGATTATGCTATTAATATTGAAGAAGGCGGGAAGATTCCTAACATGCCTATCTATAACCTCTCTAGAAAGGAGCTAGATCTCCTATAGGAATACCTTGATACAGTATAGGATAAGGGATAGATTTGTCTAAGTAAATCGCCTGTAGGCACCCCTATCCTCTTTGTCCCTAAAGTAGATAGTATAATACAACTCTGCGTAGACTATCACAGTCTAAATAAGGTTATAGTAAAGAACTAGTACCCTATCCCACTAGTTAGCGAGATGCTAGATAGACTATCTAAAGCTAAAATCTTTATAAAATTGGATCTAAGAGACATATATCACAGACTCTGAATCAAAGAAGGTAATAAGTGGAAAACAGCCTTTAAGACCTAATATAGCCACTTCAAGTACCTTGTAATGCTATTTGGGCTCACCAATGCACCAGCAACATTCCAGTCCTATATCTAAAGGGCCCTTAGAGGGCTCCTGGATTGTACCTGTGTTATATACTTAGATAATATCCTTATCTATAGCAAAGAAGAGGATTAGTATAATCTTCACGTTGAAGAAGTACTAGAAAGACTCCTAGACTGGGGGCTTCTTTGCAAAGTAAGTAAATATATATTCTCTACTAAGGCTGTAGAGTTCCTGGGCTTTATTATTACCCCTAAGGGGGTAGTAATGGACCTAACCTAGGTCTAGACTATCTATAAATAGCTAGTACCTATAAGCTACCAAGAGGTACAGGTATTCCTAGGGTTCACCAACTTTTATAGGCGCTTTATCTTTAACTATAGTGCAGTAGTAGAGCTGTTAATAAACCTGCTTAAAGCTGCCTAAGACCTAAACTAAGGCTCTAAGAGCCTTAGAAAGAAGAAGGGGAAGAAGCCAACTAGGAAGGGACCAACAAAGTGGTACCTTCCCTAGAGCTGGCTAAAGGAAGCATGCACTACTTTCAAAGAACTATAAGAGAAGTTCCTAGGGGCCCCAGTCCTATAGCACTTCCAGACTAAGAAGCTAGTAATAATTATTACTAATGTATTGGATTTTGTAATAGCAGCTATTATGCTCTAGCTACAAGATACCTACACAGCTTTAGAAAAGTATTAGAAGCTAGTTGCCTTCTAGAGCTGAAAGTTCTTAGGACTAGAGGTTAATTGGCTAACGTATAACAAAGAATTATACGCTATTATATCTGCGTTCCAATAGTAGCGGCACTATGCCACTTACGCCCCTAAAGTAATCTAGGTACTTTCCAATTATAACAACCTACGGTACTTTATAACTACTAAAGTACTATCCTTAAAGCAAGCCTACTGGGCTAAGGAACTAGTAAAGTATAACTTTGAGATTGAGTATAAGCTAGGGGTGGATAATCTAGCTAATGCCCTATTACGAAGACCCAACTATAAGAAGGGCTTTATACTTGGAGTAGGCTAGTAAATATAAGATACTATGTTGCCAACCCTCCAACAAAAGCTTTGAATCTGGTCTATCTAGATAACTAGGGCTTAAGCGCAAAAATAGTAGGAAGCTGAGCTAAAAGTGTAGAGAGAGGACCTCTCTGGAGTAGGGCCTATAGGTTCCTATTAACTCTCTGAAATAGCACCTTCAGTATAGGATATCTATGGCACGAGTCTATATAGTAATATGTTACCCTTAGGTAGTCCCCTAAGCTCTACTGATCAAGGCAATCCTCTAGGGACTAACCTATTTAAAGCTGTATATAATAACTAGCTAGATCTAGAGCTACTAACTCCCAATCAATACGCTAAGGCGCTTATAGTTAAGGCTCTAATTACTAGAGCTACTTTATTATACATACAGGTGCATAGAGCAGCGTCTAGAGATACTATGTTTATACTAGATACCCTAGACCTCCTCTTAGACCATATCAGAGAGTCCTAAGCCCAGGATGTGGCCTATTCTAGGTATAAGGCACTGACGTAGTAGGAAGAGGGCAGAGCAGTTAAGGGTACGCTAAACTGGATAGTTGACCCTAGTGGTGTCCTCTATAGAGATGGGAAAGTGTAGATCCCTAATAATATATCTCTATAGGAAGCCATCCTTATTTAGAATCACAATAACCTAATAGGAGGCTACTATGGCGTTGCAAGGATAGTAGAAGTCCTTAGGTAGAAGTACTTCTAGAAATGCCTTAAAGAGGACGTAAAGATATATATCTGCTACTATACACCTTGTTAGATGAATAAGATTCATTAGTATAAGCTATAGGGACTGCTAGAACCACTCCCCCTAGCCTCTAAGCCTTAGAAGCACTTCTCCCTTAACTTTGTAACTAATCTACTAGAGTTGAGGGATAATAATAGTAATATATACAATGCCGTTCTAGTACTAGTAGATAGATTCTCTAAGTATACCTAGTACCTCCCTGTGAATAAAATAATTACGGCCTAGTAGCTAGCTAAGCTACTGCTAACGTAAGTTTTCCTAAAGGTAGGGCCACCTATATTACTAGTAACTAATTGAGGAGCAGTATTTATAAGTTAGTTCTAGTCTAATATCTATTACTACCTTAAGATTAAGAAATATCTATTAATAGTATTCTATCCTTAAACTGACGGGTAAACTAAACGCTAGAATTAGGAGATAGAGTCTTACCTCTAGATCTATATAAACCACAACTAAGATAATTAGGTAGACTTGCTACCCTACGCAGAGTTTGCGTATAACTCTAAAGAATACTCTATAATAAGGTTTACCCCTATTAAACTTGCTTATAGCTTAAAGCCCTTAAGCTTTAATAGGGTGCTAGATAAACACTAGCTTTAGAGACCTAACCCCTTGCTATAGCAGGATATTAGGTATACTAGAAGTTTAGTAGACCTATAACAGTAAGTTGTTACAAAGATATAGGAGTAGTTTAAGAACTAGGAGACTATAGCTACTAACCTTAAGTAAGTATAAGAGTAGTACTAATATTAGTATAATAAAAAGCGCCTCCTAGCCCACTTCTCACCTAGTGATAAGGTCCTGCTTAACTGGAAGAATATTATAACAACGAAACTATCTAAGAAGTTTAATTGCCATTACCTTAGGCCGTTTATAGTCCTAAAGAAGGTTAGCAAACTAGTATACCTACTAGATCTCCCCCTATTAATAGCACAGATCCATCTGGTATTCTATATCTCACTATTAGAACTATAGAGACCCCCTCCTAAGTTGAGGGGTTTCCAGCTAGGACCCGTAGAGGTTCTAGACTATAACCCAGACTAGGACAGTGCTACGTACTATAAGGTTAAGGGAATCTTATATTACAAGGACATTATGTCTAAATAACATTTTAAGGTTAAATAGCTAGGCTAGCCAGAAGAGAAAGTAATATAGGAATATAAGGCAAATCTTATAAACTGTACTAAAGTACTCTATAAGTACTAGATCTCCCCTTGAGACGCGTCTTAGGGAAAGGGCAGAGAACAGCTACGCAGGCCTTAGGGCAGAAAAGGCCCTTCCTAAGACAAAAAGGCTAAGTATACTAGAAGTTATAGTAAAGGGAGAAGTCTCCCTTATCTCACTAAGTTGGGAATAAGGAGACTATATATTATAGATTACTGAGTTAGTTAATGAAATATACTACAGCTCTGAAATACTAAGTATAGAAGAGAAGTATAATAATATTTATCTATCTACAACTCTATAGCGCCTAAACTGAGATCTAGGGAGGCGGAGTAACTAGGAGTCTTCCTATACTTAATAGGGCTCTTACTTACATCTATCCCCTTAGACTTACTAGGGATATAAGTACTATAGTAGTAGAATTAATACTTATAAGGAGCCAAACCCCCACTAGAATCCCAGAAGATTATCTTATGTTAAATACTAACAATAATGTTAGTAGGGCAACAGAGGCCTATAGAACTAATACCCATCTAAGTATATCAGCAGAAACTCTTTAGGAAGATTTAGGAGCAAGGGTAGATAAACCTTATAGTGACGTAAATTATTGTCTATAGACTGCTCCCAAGCCCACTAGTAGGCCACAATGTTACCTTGATACATCTCCTTAATTAATTACTTCTCTTCCTTCTTAGCAGCACTAAAGGCGGGAGCCAACAACTAAGTATAGCTCTATGCACAACTCTAGTTACTATAGAGTATAGCATTCGCTAGCAAGGCAGCCATAAATGTATTATTAGGAAAAGCGGGCATAGTACCAAACTGGCGGGAGGTATAGTAGTAAGTGATTAAGAGAAGGTATTCAAGGATATTGATAGCGTGATGGAACATAGGTGTAACCTGAATAGGGCGTTAGCAGAGAGATTATAGGGAAAAAAAAAATAGAACTACCTGCCTTAATATAACCCCTAGCCTTTGTATCCTAACAAGGCTTGTATATAGTCTATATAGAAGACACTACCTAGCAGAACTTACTAGGATACAACAGAGCCTTAATAAAGCCCTTGTAGGACCTATTAGGAATAGTCTTACTTATAGATATAAGTCTAACGACGTAATACTTATACCTAGATAGTAGTTAGCGGGAATGCACTGCAACACTAATAGGGCGCTGGTAGGAATAATAAAACCCACTAGTAGGCTACTAGTATAGGCTGCAGCTCTATGTTCAGTAAGAGTAATAATATATAACGTAGAATGGGAGTGTTGAGGATAGCACTAATAGGAACAGTAGTAAAGGATGGTATAATAGGAGCAGGCAGTAATAGGAGTAACTTAGAGCACTTGTCAAAAAGTAAGGTGTAAGAAGAAGAGTCAACCCTAAGCGGAAAACACCTTTTTATACCTAATCCAAAGCACAGCGCCTAAGTCCCTAAACTACGCTCTAGTAAAGAGCTACCTACGCCCTAAGAGGTAAACAGTGAATAGCTAATAACTAGAAGAGGAGACTACTAGCCTCCTTACTAGTTATCTATTATATCACCCACTTAAGAGGACCTACAGTGGACCTCCTAACAAGTAAATAGCACTTAGTGCTAAGTATATAAGAGGAGCAATCTCTATACTATTATATCTACTACTAAGGGAAACTTAGTTACTATCTAAATACCAAGTCTCCCCCCTAGTAGCCTATTAAAAGGGCAAGTAGTAGGAAGGTATTGCGCTAATTAGGGGTATTAGATACACCTAATTAATAAAGCAGAAGGTAGAGGGGTAGACACCGTTAGTAGACTTTATATAAGAGTTAACCCCTTAATAAACCAGCTCTATAGATAAGTATACTGCGTGAAAATATCTGTAGGATAATTTGTAAACAGGCTATATAAGGCCTAGGCCATTAGTAGAGGTATACTGCTACGCTATAAGCATTTATTAGGTTAAGTTAACAATAAAGATCTTAGGACGTCCCCTAATAATAATACTAAGGGCGGGAAGGTAATTTCTCTGAACTAAGGTTTCTCCCACAGGGAGTTTTCCTAGAGTTCAATTAGCTCCTCTATGAGAAGGACCCCCTATAAGACTAACGGATACCTAAGAGTAACCTATTTAATACCCAGTTATAATGACTTGGGCTAAGTTATTAAGAAAGGGGGGGGTAGTTATTAGGGATATTTCTATATGGGCTCTAACGGAGATCCTATGGATCTCCCTCAGAGGTGCCCTGGGCTAAGACCGGCCCTAATCACCTAACCTATCCTATATATTCTTGGACGTATCCTTAAGGGCTCCTTAAGGATTTATCTTAATATATACATTTTGCCCTAAACTGAATTACCTGCCCTAACGTGCCTTACAAGACCTCTAAAGCTAAAGTAAACCTCTTAATATAAATCCTTAAAGACCCTATCTAATAAAGTTAAAATTATTAACTTAACATGCTTAGGTTAGTACCCCCTATAATAAATAAGGCAATTTTATACTTACTTAGTATTAGATAATAACTAATATAAATATAGGTGATAAGGAAGGTACCTATAAGCTTAGTAATAGCAGAGGAGAAACTAGTAATATTAGTAGTAATAATAGTATCTCTATAGCTATATAGGAAGGTATCTTAATGCTAATCTCTTAAGAAGATATAGAGGATAATACTTTGTATTAGCTAACTTCTTCTTAGTAGAATACTTAAGGTAAGTGCCTAGGTATAGCTATAATAGTAGCCTATATAGAGCATTTCTAATATTATATAGAAACTATAGCTAATATCAATAGTAAACTTAAAGCTATAATAGTAGGTACCTATAAGGAGATAAGATAGGCTTATATATAGATAAGTAGCCTAAAGTTTCAAGAATCTCAATATTAGAGTGTCTCTTAGACATAAAGAATAGACAGTGTTACGAACCTAGGTCTATATTATCTAGTTTACTAACAAGGAGTATTAAACAGCCAGCACTAGAGGCTAGCAGCTGCACTACCTAAAAGGCTATAATATATTATTTATAGCCTCTAATATAGGAGAGAGTAGAGATTCAAGGTAAGAGTAAGCTATTACTAGGGTACTTATTCTATCTAATACTAGCAAGGTTAATTTCCTAGCTTTTATAATAAGAGCAACAGTAGTAAATCCAATAATAATAATAATAATAAGAGAAATAATAAAATAATTTGGCCAACGCATAAGTAGAAATAGTTACCACTAGCTAGATAGGATAGTCAAATATTAACTGAGATATTAAACTTAGCAAGTTAATAAAATCCATTATCCTCCTATAGTAAGCTAGTCTACATTAGTAATAGTAGCAATAATAGCTTTAAAGAAGATAGATATTATAGTACCTATCTAAGAAGCTATAGTAGTACAAATAAAGATAATAAGTATAAGGTAGAGAAGATCCTTAATACCTACATCACTTATAGAAAGCTATAGTACTATATAAAATAGCTAGGATATAAAGTTAATCTAAAGTAGTATAATATAGCGAACTTCAAGAACTACCTATATAAGCTTAGGAGTTTCTATAAGGCTAATCCTTATTACTTAGGGCCTCTATAAAGGTTAGAGATATAGCTTTAGTATTAGGAGGAGGAGAGAGATACAAATAATTATCTAGATAATAACAAGCCTAAGGGATAAGTTTAGAAGTGTAAGAGGCTATATACTCTATATATAGGGGTAAAGAGTATGTATTAATCGTGGTAAGGAGTAGGTTAGGCCTACTTACCTTACTAAGTATCTAGAGGCCGTAGCTAGTGCGTGACTATACCTGATCAAGCTGAGCTAGTGAATAACTCTAAGCCTAGGTAGTTATATACGCACGTAATTCTATATACAAAGGTGGATTAAGCTTAATCCTACTAATACACCCCCTAGAATTAGGTGTAGGTGATTGTTTATAGGATTTTAAAGCCGTAAGTTAGTATAGGGATAGGTATTATAAGGTGTATTAGGGAGATTTCTAAGTAGGCAATTAGTGCAGTTTATAATATAGGGTATTAGGGGTATTAGTAGTAGGTAGCTACTAGGGGTAGTAGATTTAGTTCATTTTATATATAGGTTTTTACTTAATATTGTTTATACCAAGTTAGTAGATAAACTTCTTATAATTAATATATTTAAGGGGTTTAGTAAGTCTATTAGTAGTTATATTAATACCTAGGATATAAGATAGGTGGATCTAATTACTATAGACTTCCTCCTAGATGTATTTATAGTGAGTATTAATATACTTAGTATACTTATAGTAGCTATTAGAGTATACAAGCTTAATTATAGGCTTATAATTACTATACAGCTTAATTAGGGCTTCTTAATTATTACAGTATCACAATTTATAAAGGAGTTATTAGAGCTAGGTAGCTTCCTTTACAGCGTAGGTTATACTAATAAATTTAGCTTCTATAGTAGAGGTAGTAATAAGGCACTAGCAATATACCTTATATAAGATTATACTATTAGTAAGCTTAAAGAGGTAGCCAGCTAAGGATTTATGCTCAAGGTTATTAGTAAAAGCTATATTAGAGTAGCTATAAAGCTTAAGCTCCTAGTGTACCTTAAGGGTATTAGTAGGTAGTAAGGTCACTAAGTAGGTAATACTGCGCTTCCTCATTATATACATGTATTAGAGAACTTATTTAAGTAGGCTAAGTTAATTAGTAGATGGGTTACTAGTAAATTAAGCTATGAAATTAATTAAGAAGGCTGCATTAGGGCGTACCATTATTATTAGATAGAGGAGGCATACTAGCAGAGATTAATACTATTACTACTTATTAAGGTTTACTATACCTTTAAGCTTCTATTACTCTAGGGCGTTTTTGGGTAGGGGGGTATTAATAGGCACTAAGTTAGCTAGATAGTAGTTACTTATTACGCGGTTAAGATAACTATCTATAGTTATTAAGAGGGTCCTAAGAGCTCAGTTATATATAAAGCAGATCCTAAGGTAGTAGGTAAGTAGGCTAAGATTACAAGCTTTATATTACTTTAGGATTAATGCCTTAAGCTTGCTTATACCTTACTTTATAGGGGTAATAAGGATTAGATTATTAATATATACTATGATAATATTATAGTAGTCAGATTTAATAAATATATAGGGATCTGCCTTAATAGGTTTAAATCTGAGCTTGTTAAGGGTCTTCTTAAGGTTATTATACCACAGAAGGGCTGATTACTGGAGGCTGTACATACCTTAGAGAAGTTAAATAACTTGCTAAGAGGTATTACTAGGGCATCCTTTTAGTAGCTTAATAAATACTTTATTATCCTTATTAAGATAGGAGTTAAGGTAAGCTATAATTATATTAAGCTACTTATACTTATAGTTAAACGCTGCTATAAGGGCTATAAGGAGCCTTAGGGTAGTGGTATAAATAATATATAAGTACGTCTCTTTATAGGATATTAGCTAGAGGTTACTATAGATAATAAGGTAAGCTTTATACCTTATAAGATTACCCTTAGTATTAGATTTATAGTCCTATACCTATTTTATAGGTAGTAGCCTAGTGTAAGTAATCTTATAGCTCTTAATTAATTACTATATATTATTCTTAATAAGAGAGTTAAATTCTACCTTTATAGTAATCTTAAACTCATCTTTATAGGGGTGAGTAAGATACTACTTATAATTATTTAGTAGTAGAGGTAGGTTTACAACCTTTAGGGGGGGTTTAAGGCTTATAGTAAAGGTAAGAGCTATATTACTAGAGTTATTAAAGATTATAGTGGAGAATATACAGCGTACTGCTTAGTAGTATTATTATTAGCCCTCTAGTAGGATAAGATCTAGGTTGAGATCTAAGCTAATCTCTAAGGCGTATAGAGCCGTATTTATATTCTACTAGTAGGCCTAAGGTATAGGAGGTTAAGGTTATTAATAGCACTGAGGTACTTTAAATCCATTAAAATTATTATTACTGTTAAAATTAGGTAGTATAATATCAACGTCAGTGTACTTAGGGTCCTTATTATCCTTCTTATATATATAAGTTACACCCCCTAGCTTCAGAGTAGTAAGCTTCTTAATAGGAGGTTAATTAATAGGTACTACTTCTGCTATAGGCCTTATCTAAGATATACTTAAGCTTAGTATAATCTTATTCTTTTTAGGGATATATATCTTAAAGATAGATTATCCCTTTATACTAATTAAGATACTATAAGTTACCTTAGGTGCAAATTTCTAGCTACAGGGGCACTTCTCTAATAGGATTATAATATATCCTACCTAGCTAAAGGCCTAGGTAAAGGCTACGTTAGGGATAGGTAACATAGATCCTATTACTTAGTTCTATACCTTAATTAGGGTTTAATTATTAAGAGCCTTTATAGGAGATAGGTTAAGGAGGTAGGTTATATACTTAGTATATAAGGGCCAGAACTTCTTTAGGAGGCCTAATTCTTCTAAGGTAGTAGTAGTAGCTACCTTAACAAGGCTGTTGGCTCATTTAGTAACGCCATTTTACTAGTAGTAGTAGGGTATTAAGTATTTAGTAGTAGTACTAGCTACTTAGAGGTAGGCAATTATATAGTTACTAGTAAACTCTTTAGCATTATTAAGGACGTAGGTGCTAATGTTAAGGCTATTAGCCTTTATCTTAAGCTGCTAATTAATAAGCTTATTAGCAAGGACTACCTATAAGTTAGAGAAGATAATCTAGTATTATTGTATAAGGTTATTAGTAATAAGGATCTAGTAATAGAGATCCTCCTTAAGACCTCTAGCTGGGGTAGTTAGGCCTATAATATTAATATAGATAATTTATAGAGGCTAGGTTATATATATATATAGTTAATATAAGATTTACTACTTTAATTTCATAATCTTATAAGACTTACAGTTAGGTATTAAGGTTATAGTAATCTTTATACTACAGGAGATTATAGAGAGCTTCTTTAGGTCCTCTATATTTATGTAGTAGAAGACTTAATACTACTCTATAATTAAGTATAAGGATTAAGGCTTACTATAAGAGCTAGTAAATGTTATAGGGGAGTGCTTATAATTATTATTATTTAAAGGTAATACCTTAAAGGATAGGATACTATTTACTTCTACTAGGTAGGTAATCTCACTACTATCTACTATAAATAGGGTATTATAGTAGCTATTATAGAATATACCTTTGTGCTTAAAAGCTGCGTATAAGATAATATTAGTATTAAAGCCTAGGTACTAAGATAAATTAGTAAGTAATATCTTGCTACTACTAGTGGACGTAGCTATACAGAGGAGAACTATTCTAATCACCTTAATAGGAGAGCTGCCAACAACTCTAGCAATAGTAGTACTATTATTAATTAGGGTATAGCTAATAAAATAGTTAAGGGAGCTAAAAATGTATACGTTTATACCTATATTATAGCAATATTAATACTAGGTATTAGTATAGAGCTAGGTACTTATAGTAATTATAGGGGAGATACGAGTAGCAATAAACAAGAACTACTTATTTTTGGTATTAGGAAGCTTAGTAATCTTAGTAGAGGTAGCGTTAGCTTACTTACTTACTATAAGGCATGTTAGGGTAGGTAATTTAGTTTAGGGCAAAATATATATATTAAGACAAATCCTTAAGGAGCCCTTAAGGATACATCTAAGAATATATAGGATAGGTTAGGTAATTAGGGCTAGTCTTAGCCTAGGGCACCTCT
>ML977781.1:0-16140 GCA_010015725.1 Amniculicola lignicola CBS 123094 | reverse complement strand
ATATTGGTGGAGTTTGAATAATGTCAAAATTCGGTAAATTCCGGTGTGGGTGTGCGTCAGCCGGGGCCGTGCGTCAGCTGATGAAATTCAGTAGTCGCCATTGGGCGCGAGAGCATGCGAGTTACCCCAGACCGGTCGCGTGATTGGGTGGCCGCCCAACTGCCGCAATGCCGGCCATGTCAACCTTCCTGATACCGTTTAGTGGCCCGATAGACGTCCCTGCAACGATGTCCCGGGGGGCGTCCGAACCGAGGGGTTGTCGAGAGCAGGCGTGGAGAGGCAGCGCCATGCCAAGTGCTCCCGCTGTGCCAAGGCGGAGCTACTTTGCCTGTGGCAGCAGCATGATCAGCGTAAATGGCAACGGGTGGGTGATGAGACCAGCAGCGCGGCGGGCGCCGTTCAGGCCCATCGGTTGTTGCGTCGAGTATCACTCCTGTGGTAGAGGTCGAGCATCGCACAATAACGGGTGGCACGACCGGGGGCTGGACAGGCCGATATGGAAACCAACAATATCATGGCCTGCCCGTGATCCTCTGCGGTCCAGATAAGGCCTTGACCAGCATCGATGGCTGGCAGCTGGCTGGTCATGGCTGCACATCCCTGTGATCGGCACACGCAGCCAAGCCCAGACGCAATGTCGAGCGCCTTGGCTGCAATTCTTCCTTCGCCTTAGCTCGTCTGTGCAACCGCTGGGCGTCGATAACACAACAGCAGCCACGCAGAGCGACAGGCGCACCGGCACCGTGAGCAAGGCACCATCTCCAGGCTAGCCAGATTGCAACATCGAAATGGCACTCACCTGCTTGAAACAGCCATGGGGCAATGGTCACGGTGTGCGTCGCGTTTGCCGTCCTGCCTCCCTGCTGGGAAGCTGCGAAGTATAATTTCACGGAGCCTGCCCACCACTCTGGGACCAGCGAGCCCCTTCACCCACCCCGCTCCCCAGCAGCTCATATATCAAGCCCGCTGCCCGCGGCTGTCTGCTCTTTTCCCGCACTCCCACACCCCCCGCAGCAACCCCAATTGACTGCCACCATGTCTGGCGCCGCTGCTCAGAACCAGGTCGACATGGCCTTCAGCCATGAGCCCAAGGTTGCGACGCCGCTGTTCGAGGCCGACGAGAAGGCCATGTTCGCCGAGGAGGCGCGTCGCAGCTCGTCGCTCGCCCACCCCGTCGAGCACGAGTTCCCGCTCGACTACGAGGGCGAGGAGCCGACCGCGGAGGAGCTGCTAACGCTGCCCCGCGTGTCTGGCACCATCCCGTGGACTGCCTACACCATTGCCTTTGTCGAATTTGCTGAGCGTTTCGGCTACTACGGGTGCCAGGTGCTCTGTACGTGACCCCAATTGCCCCATTCGGCAATGCGAGCTAACAGTGCGACCAGACACCAACTTCATCCAGCACCCGCTCCCCGAGGGCCAGCCTACTGGTCGGGACCCCCGAACCGAGGGGCAGCCTGGTGCCCTCGATATGGGCCAGCGTGCGTCGTTCGGAATCGGTACCTGTAAGTGGCCTGCGTGCCAAGTCACGGGACCTCTGCTGACAATGTGCAGTCAACTCTTTCTGGGCCTACTCGACGCCCATCATTGGTGCCATCATTGCCGATGAGTATCTCGGCCGCTTCAACACTGTCTTCATCGGAATTGCCTTCTCTATCCTCGGCCACATCCTCTTGGTTATCTCTGCTCTGCCCACGGTTCTTGCTTCTGGAAAGGCGATTGCACCCTTCATCATCGGTGTCATTATCCTCGGTTTCGGCACGGGCACGTTCAAGTCAAACATCTCGCCGCTGATTGCCGAACAGTACCGCCAGAGCAAGCTCCGCGTCATAATCGACCCCAAGGGCAACCGTGTCATCTCGGATCCCAACATCACCGTCTCGCGTATCTTCCTCTACTTCTACATGATGGTCAACGTCGGTTCTCTGACCGGCCAGATCGGCATGGTGTACGTCGAGAAGTACGTTGGTTTCTGGTGCGCGTTCTTGCTACCCACTATCCTCTTCTGCCTCTGCCCCATCGTCCTTTGGTTCTGCCGCAACAAGTACCACGTCAACCCCCCGACCGGATCCGTCTTGATCCGTGCCGCGAAGCTGTGGTTCCTCGCGCAGAAGGGCAAGTGGTCCATCAACCCCGTCAAGACTCGCCACAACTTCAAGGCCGACAACTTCTGGGAGGATGTGAAGCCCAGCCATCTCGGCGACAGCAAGCCTTCGTGGATGCAGTTTGACGATGCCTGGGTCGACCAAGTCGCTCGTGGTCTCCGTGCCTGCTCTTGCTTTGGCTGGATTCCCCTCTACTGGCTCTCCTACAACCAGATGAACAACAACTTGACTTCCCAAGCCGCGACCATGATCTTGAACGGTGTCCCCAACGATGTCATCACCAACTTGAACCCGATTTCCCTGGTCATCTTCATTCCGATTGTTGATCACTTCCTGTATCCTGCTCTCCGCAAGCACAAGATCAGATTCACGCCCATCAAGCGTATTGCCACTGGTTTCATGCTTGCCTCTCTGGCCATGGTCTCCGCCACCATCATTCAGAATGAAATATACAAGCAGGGTGCTTGTGGAAAGCACATGAACAGTTGCGACACGAAGGCGCCCATCAACGTATGGGTCCAGACCGTGCCGTATGTGCTCATCGGTTTCTCTGAGATCTTTACCTCCATCACCGGTCTTGAGTTTGCTTTCACAAAGGCGCCCAAGAACATGAGGTCTCTCGTTACTTCGTACTGGCTGTTCATGTCTGCGTTCTCCAACGCCCTCGGCCAAGCTCTCGTCTCCCTCGCTGACGACCCGCTTCTCGTGTGGAACTACGGTGTCGTGGCCATCTTGTCCTTCTGCGGTGGTGTCCTCTTCTGGTTCCACCAACGTAAGACGGATAAAAAGGAAGACATCATGAACATGTTGCCTGATTCCACTTACACTGGTAAGGACAGGAGGCACAGCTTGGTCCACGCCGATCACGCCGACGCGCACCACGAGGCGCACCAGGTGTAGGGGGCGATGTTGGAGCGAATTCATGATGGAGATGACCAATTGAAGTGCGAATATTGTTTGGAGAATCGGATCGCGTTTCCGTCTCCTCTCCTGTTAGAACATGTCTGATGCCTGATACCATTGCCACGGCAAATAATTTACAATCTTTCTACCGTTGATGTCCTGAATTCTTTGATCTGAGTGGTGTGTGCTCGTAATGAAACGCATGATTGCTTCATCGCTTGAACCCCGAGTCCGTGATTACTTTCCCTTGAATTGTGAGGTTATCGCCAGCTTCGCCCCGTCAGCACTGCATACATACTCTCTTACAACCTTCCAAATCGAGCACTTGTCTAATCGCACTATCACGTGATGCCGCATTTCAGATCGGACCACCATACGAGCCGCTCTCCACTCCTTGCTTATCGCCTTCCCAAAGTCCAACGACACGATGTACACATGGCGTGTCTTCTTGCCTTTTTTCCCCACCATTCAACACACCATGATCACCATCCTCATCGCTTCTACCTCCCTGATTCAAACACCAAGCCCGATATCCAGCAACATCTGAATCGCCGACCAAAACCTTGGAATGGAGGTATGTAACCCAAATCCAAGCCACACCGTCACCCTCGCCGCACAGCATCATACATATGTACGCCGCGCGCCAATGCCACCTCCCAGCGCCTCATCGCGCCCCCCTCGCGCCACACGCCGCCCCGCGCCTCGCTTACGCGCCTAGCCTGCCCGAGATCGCGGGCACTACACCACTTCGGGCCCGCGGGCAAAAATGTGGGGTGCAGCAGGTTCCGATGTTAGGGCTCGCCTCAGATCTGAGTTCAACGGGCCAGATGGACCCGCGTTTAGGGACGGGAGGCGGGTAGGGGGAGGGTAGTGGGAGCTTATGTTGACGGTGGGGTGGGTTGGGTTGGGTTGGGTTGAGGGGAGGAAGTGGAGGATGGGCGGAGTGGAGTGGGGTGGAGGACGGGGTGGAAGATTTGGGGGAAGGGGGAGGAGCGGATGGGATGGGATGGGTGGGAGAGGAGGCGGTGCGGCGGATGAACCGGATGGGTCGGATGGGCTGGTTGAGGCCATGGCGAGGAGAGGGGTGTTTGGGGGGTAAGTTGTAAGTATTGTGAAGAGTGTTTAAGGGTCGATTTTGTGCTGTTTGTGGTCCTGACTTGAGTCACTCCCCTGATCGGGCGAAATGGATTGATGGAGGTGCACAACAATACATCCTCTTGTTGACCACACCTACACAGTGATTGAGTCCTTGGAGTCGAAACGTTTTTGGGGTTGGAAGTATTGTATTCAGTAGCTGCGTGATATTTCCATATTCGCTCGCTCGCTCGCTCGCTCGTGCTTCCTTTTGTAACTTCATCTCCAGCCACATATCTCCGACCCATGCGTCTGTGAGTTCATGCATCTCTCCGATCGATTTTGCACCCCGCCTACCGCATTCTGCAGATCCAGTCCCATTTAAAAGAGCGCTATATTTCACCCTTACAATTCTCCCAAAGTTCACCAACACCTTGTCCTTCTCCACCGGCCCTAAGCATTGCACCTGCCCCTTCGCCATGGCCTGACATGGCGCACCGCATTCCCAATAGTTAGTTACCGTGTGTCCGCTCGTGTACTGAGTATGTACGTCGTAGAGATCGACTTCAGCAGGCAGTCGCGAAAATGAGGAGTAGTCGAAGCCTTGTTGTCTGTCCCAGAATAGGGGGAAGACAGTGGGGCGACTCATGAAATCTAGGAGGCACGCAAAGATGATGCGCTCGGTGTCAGTGATGATGGGTTGGTGTGGCTGCGGGGATGAGCTTGAGAGGAGGGTGCGGAAGTAGGGAGAGCGGGAGACGGTCTTAGGGGCGGCACGTAGGCGGGACCCGTCGGGGAAGTCGAGGAGGGTGTGGATAGACATTTTTGGTGGGTGGAGTGGGGGTATGGTGGAAAAGTTCCATGATATGGGACGTTGGGGAGTTTATGGCTTCCTAGATGTGAGGAATAAACTGGACATGGTTTGTAGGAACTTGTATACGCAGGAATTGGAACCGTGAGTTCTTTCATTTAAATTTTTCAGTTGTCTGCCATATTCTTCTCCTCCATTTTCTAATATCATCGGGCTTCATAGATGACATGCCTCATGGTGATAGATCGCCCCATAGGCGGCAAGAACTGGAAGACCCACGAACCCCGCCATAAAAGCCATTCGTTGACTATGCCCTGTTCTTGGTCTTGTCGTTCAGCTTGCCTTGCTCGAGCTTGTTACCATGCTTCTCCTCTCCACACTTCTTCTCGACTCTGACCTTGCACATATCCAGCATGACCACTGTCTGCTTCCTGACCATAACCATATCCGTGTACTCTTCTTCCTCATAGCAAGACAAAAGACCACCCTTCCTCTTCTCCTTGCACTCCTTTCCACAGTTGTCTGGCTTGTTATGTCCCGCGACTTTCCTCGGACAGACGTAGACATTGCGCTTGCCAACCACGAAGTGATGCTCAACTTCTTCATTCTCCTCGATCAAGACCTCGGGAAAAACTTTATCTTGCTTAATCTCCACTGGCTTCTCATACTTCACGTTCTGCTTGACAGCCTTCTCATATCCCCTCTCCTCAATCCAGTCAACCAACCCCTTCACCCCAAAGTACCGAGCCTCCTCCTTCACCCGAGCATACAGTCCATAGTCGAATCCAGTTGCCTTGCTCCAGAACAACGGAAACGTATCAGGGCGGCGCAAGAAGCTGAGCACGTGCGAGAAGACTTCGATATCAGCGTCTACGAAGATCGTACCGTCACACTGCATGTTGACAGCGAAACGCTCGACGAGCTTAGCAAGACGGGGAGAGCGGTCAAGCGTGGTACGTAGAGCTCGGATCAGACGGCCACCCACGTCGAGAGTGATGATGGAGGGAACAGGCAATTGGCTCTCTACAGGCGCGGCATCGCGAGGCAAGTCAGTGGAGAGGTTCTTGAGCTCGACTTCGATTGGGCTGGTTGGCTCTGATGATGCCTGGATAGTGGCGTCGTCGCAAGAAAAGTCTAGGTCGATGAGAGATTCGACGTTGTTCGACATGGTGGATGAGTCGTAGCCAGAGTTGGTCACGGGACTAGCAACTTCGCGCAGGTTGTGCGGGAGAGCGCCCAGTTGACAAGTGCTACGCACCAGATGCTCTCGGACTGGGGAGCCTGGAGTATGTCTTAGCTTTGGGTTCCATATCGTTAAGCTGGTGTACTTACGCGTCAGGGTGCTGGTCTCAGATTGTTTGGGCGCGCGACGATGGTGGGCGAGAGAAGAAGGAAAGAGCGCCCGAGACTCACCCACCCAATATTGGAATGCTAAAGCTTTTCGTGCTCGCTTACGGTAAACTCTATTTGAACTTCAAAGTTCACCTTCACCTTTAACTATCACTTTCTTCACCTTTCAATTCACCCTTGTCCTTGCTGTACCGGAGCAGCGAAAGGTGGGCATGTGTGCATATAACCCTTTCCTCCATCCACATAACTTGGCCATGGAATGGATCTCTGTTCTAGGTATCATTTCACGTCATAACATTTAGAGAAGATCGAGACGACATCGCCGTTGGTGGATCTTGACACTAGGTGGAGATGTGGGATTCCCATTCTTTCCACCACCACCTTTCCCATTGCCATCATCATCACTCATGTTTTCATAACTGAAATCGAGATGGTGGTGGTCACCATTTCGTGATTGTCTGAATTTCTCGCGACCCGCTCGGGTAGGGGCGGCCACAACATTCACTGTCGCGTCCTCGACCGCGGCATGAGCAGGTGAAGTCCACACCGCCTCCAACCACAACAATCCTATTCAGCATCACAGCCACGTTTGTTTGGACGCGTCCAAACAAGTCTTGGCACTCCACGCACTTGTTGTATTTCCTAAACTTCCCACTGTCAATATTCCCCTCCACCATCGTGCAACCTACAACGGCCTCCGCACGCGTGGCAGGCTCGCCACCATGGAGTCCCCACCGCGTAGCAACACGCTGTTGCCATTCAAGAAGCTCCTCGCCTCTCACAAGCAACTTTTCAACAGGATGGATCCCGCCCTCGCAGCGGCGCTAGAGCTAATCAACCTCCACGGCCTTGAAGACCTCGAGGAGAAAGTGCTCAAGCTCGACGCTTTCTTGGTGCCATGGGCTTACTTTCGAGACCACTTCCTGCTGTTGCAGCCGTCAGGGATGCCTCGTTCTTCTCTCCCCGGTCGCATCTCACGAACCGACATTCTTCAGTTCTACAACCAATTCGACGAGGGCAAGTTGAGGTATGACGCCACCGCGGACATCGACTCCGACTTCTGGGAGGAAGATAAGAGCAAGCGCGGTGTTATCCAGAAGTTCGCCTGGGGCGTTGATGAGTATGAGAAGTTCCTCTACGTCTGGCTCCTGCAGACTTTCAAAGTCGGCAAGGTCAAGAACATCTATGGCTTCAAATACTTTCAGTGCAAGAACGTTGCGGCTGCCTGGGAGGAGGTGTTCGTGCCCATTGTCAATGCTGTCCGCAATGACTACGACATCCGTGGCCGTCGCCACTATGGCCGCCTTGCCCTCTTTATCGAGAACGTCTCTCCGAGCCGCGTAGCGTTCCCTTCAGCCAACGTTCGTGTCGCTAGCAACCCTTCTACCAGAGCTAGTTCTTCTAGTGTTCAGGGCACGATGCGCCAGTATATCTACGACGACAACCACGAGCCTCACCCTGTCACAAATCTTGTCAAACCAGAGAAGCCCCAGATCGATGAGGACCTGAGCCCCGAGCTGCGTAGCACTGTGGCCCAGTATGGCGGACTTGTCGAGCGACCGAAAAACAAGCAGAGCGTGCAGGACTGGCTCGCGAAGAAGCGTCAGGAAGCGGACCATAAGAAAGCACTGAGCCTTCTAGAGGGTCCCTCAGAGTAAGCGTCCCCCTCCTCCCTCATGCAAAGTCATCATACTAAGTTTGATAGCTCGTTCTCTACTCCGCATCCCCGTGCCTACACTGGCGGCGGTGCTCCAGCCTACCCAGCCTCTACGAAACGCCTCCCCGCCCTACCGCCCCCATCTCCACCAGCAGCGCCCACTCGAGAGAACTTTGCTATGGGTATCGCTCGTCGTGCCAGCTTCCGCATCTCTCGTGCCTTCACTGACAGACTCTCAAAAGGATCCAGCTCTGGCCGTCCCCTCTCTGATTATCCCCTCGACAGCCCCACGTCTGATGTGTCAGACATGAGCACTGGTCGCAAGGTTGGAGGTGATGGTGGCTTGCATCGGAGTAACACCGTTGGCAGCCAAGCTACTAACACCGCCGATCATGAACTCAGTTCTTTCAGGTTCCCCGGACAGGAGAAGCACAAAGATGGCAAAGGACAGTCGGGTCGGAGTGGAGTACGAGGTGTGTTATCCGCCAGGGAGATGGAAGCCCACATGAAGACCATGAGTGGCTTTGATTTTGGATTTGCTGACAAAACCGACGAAGCTCGCGAACCCGCCGGGGACATCAACATCGACGCTCCTCCCTCCGCAGGCCCATCTTTGTCTGCGAGCCCAGAGCAAGGCGGTCCATCGCGTTCCTTCGTCTCTCGCATACCCGTCCCTGGTGCGTCGCTCTCTTCTCGAGCCTACCGTGACCGTTCTCCGTACCCGGCAGCTCAAGACCCACAAGAAGAGGTGGAGCTTGAAAGGGTACCGCCTATTCCTGTGCGCAATCCTCGCCGTATGCACTCTGAACGTCTACCGAACCAACATGATGGCCTGGGACCGCGGATCATAAGTCGGGAAAATATTCGTGCTGCTTTGGGCAATCCGTCAGACGATGAGGAGACTGAGACGGAGGCTGAGGGTGGCGATTCTACCGTCCCACAGAGTGGCTCTCCCGGTGAGCGACTGAGGACCTACAACGCGCATATGTTTCCTCGTCGTGGATAGTAGAGGATAGGGCGTGATGGGGATGGTCCTTACATCTGGGCGGAGGGAATAGTGATCTTCTTGTCTTCTCGAGTGGCCATTTTGGAGGCTTCAGATATATTGCCTTCTCAGAATATGAGCAATGTGCCGTCTTTTGGCTGCACAGACAATGAAATCGGCGAATACATAGTGTATCTATCGAGGGTAAATTAGGAGAATCTAAAATGGATATTAAAATGAACCAGCTTCCATGGAGACCTCTGTTTGAGCATTCAAGAGTGTGTAACAAGCGTGAGCCTGCAACTTTTACATTTCTCTCGCTGTCGAGTGGGCTGAACTCGTGACGATATACAATATGCACCTTGGATCCAGACGCATCATCGCAATCTCAAATTGACGATGGCGCGCATGAGGATGTACCATTACGCGTCTTTCAACCCTTCGGCGTACAATACTCCATGATAGTACTGGGCAGGTGGAAAGATGTTATCACGTGATTGGTGCTCTTCAACCTCGAAAACAATATGTCTACACAGAATCGCGGCAGATCGCAATCATGAATTAAGTGATGGATGGGCCATCATTATACAAGCCGTCTTTCGCTCGCTAACTCCTAGTGTGAAATCGTGGTTGCGCCTTAGCTTGTCGTTCTCCGGCTTGATTCACGCGCCATCTATCAAACTCTGAGACAATAGATAAAGCTATTGTAGAGCCGTGAAAGTCGAGCAAGGCGGCCCAGCGCGCTCGCTTGCCTGCTTGCCAAGAGCGCAGTGATTCTGAGACTTTTTTCAAGGCCGCTCCTTTGGCTGGACTATAAAATACCTATAAAATCCAAACCACACACTCAACACACTCCCACAAAGACAAGACACACCACCTGTCTGATCGCACAACCTTGGAGCACCTTTCCCTGCGGGAACCGAAAATCTCTTACGTGCAAGCACACTCTTTGCTCCCTACAGACTTCCAGTCCCACTTTTACAAACCAACATCTCCACGAAGCACAATGTCATCTCGTACTCCAACCACACGCCGCGCCGAAGCCATCCCCAGCATGGCACGTAACGAGACAGCCACGGCCGTCGATGGAACTGGTCATGGAACTGCCGTTACCATGCCGCATAGCCAAGAGCCATCGAAGTCCCTCGGACTTGGATCGCCATCGCTCGTCCCTGATGACACAGACTCCCATGAGAAGGAGCAAGACGACGAAGGGGTCAACGAAGAGCCAGCCCATACGCCAGTGGCCAAGGCCTCAATTAAAAAGGCGAGGACCAAGAAGGCCATTTCGATAGAGTCGATCTGGACCATCACAACCATCAAGAGCAAAAGCAACCGTGCCGACATGATGGCGATGATTCGAGAAGCCGGAAAGAATCCCGACTGCTTCATCCAGAAGGGCGTGACGGGAATCCACGAATACTGCCATGCTCTGCAAGTCTGGTATGACGGGGCGAAAGGCGCCGATGATGTGGAGGAAGCCGAAGCCAACATGCCGGAGCCGGAAGATTACGTCCAGATGAAAGGGTCCAAGAAGGCTGTGGCGAAGACGCCCCCCGCAAAGGCGGCTCCAACGAAGACGGCTCTGCAAGAGGCGGGAAGCGGGAAGAAGCGGGCGCGGGATGACGACGACGAAGATGCCTACGTTCGAGAGTTCATCAAGAAGATGAAGACGGATGGTGTTTTCTCCCCCTGGATTGGTGGTAGTGCCGAACAGAACGATGATGTGGGCATGTGGGAAGCAGCCCCGGCCGACTACAATTCCGACGAAGAGGAGGAAGTCCTAGAGCCGGAGTTCCTTCGCGAAGGCAACGAAGATGAGGATGATGATGAAGAAGAAGAAGAAGAAGAAGAAGACGAAGAGCCAGACAGCGACGCCGAAGATGAGGAAGAATACTGCGCGATCGAGGCTGACATCCTGAGGTGGAGACTGAAATTGCTCAAAGTCATCACTTGGGATGATATCAAGCACGGGACGTCCATCGACGATAGCAAGTATGCCAAGGAGCATACTGATCTGGCGGAATCCCCCGACGCCGCTGTCCTCATCCCCATCACGGCACAGGAATTGTTCCGCCAAGTTCTCATCGCCATCGACACGCTGAACAAGATGGTCGCGGACGGAGTCAGGCGCTACACCAAGGCCTTCAAAGATAAGGTCGGCGCCTTGAAAGGAGAGTGGAAGCGACTGGTCGCCCACCTCGTCAAGTGTTGGGAAGGTCAGGCCACTCCTGACGCCGTTCCAGAGTTTCTTCACCACGGTCTCGGCCAAGATCTCCAGGAAGCCGTGGAAGGTGACTGGCTTTCCGATGAAGGCCCTGATGGTCGGCCATCGCTGCACGCCCGAGTGTTCCGCACTCGCTTCAAGGCCGAGTTTCCAGAGAAGTATCGGGATGAGTGGTTGAAGACGAACTTCAGCTGAGTGACGGATGGTGTTGAGTACAACGCCCCTATATGGTCTTTAGACAATGGTTTGGGGGAGCGTTGGTATTGTCTTCATGAAAAGAAGGAGAGATGGGCGAGCAGAATGAAAAGTGGCAAAGACAGGCGAAGGGATGAGAGGGGTAGAGAATGTTTAGTCTTTGATATACTCATGAGGATGCAGAAGGAGCATCAGACCAGGACTTGCCTAGGGAGTCTGAAAAACGCTTTTAGATATGATTTGAACGAACAATACGACCCTATACTGGTAACACGTTGGTGAAATCCTTGAGGAATATTCACGTGATGGCTTGCATTGGTTATAGTCGCAAGGAATGATGGATCTGTTCATGGAAGTACGTTCAATTCGAGTTCGAAGGTTCCGCTTGCGCGCACAGTACACAAGGATATCTTTTCTTACACCATCAATCGCACATCCCGAGACGAATTAATCATTTTTTCCAATGTGTGATGTGGCTCGGAGAAATGCGGATAAAAGCCCGGCAATCAAAGGCGGACACAAAAATCTTAGTCAGAGGGTGCCTAAGGTGGGGCACAAGCGACAAGCCGAGGAATGCAGGCTTCAACATGGACACCACTGAACACTACGGAGTTTCGCGGATGGCGACGAATATTGTATACGGATATATTCTGTTTTGTGTGGCGAAGATTCCAATCAAGGCCCTATGGCGCAATGGTAGCGCGTCAGATTCCAGTTCATATTGGAAATACCTGAAGGCTATCCGTTCGAATCGGGTTAGGGTCAGATTACATGCTATTTCTTTTTGCCTTTCTTTTTTGCTCGAACGTTGCACACACTCATAACACCATCACATCATTCTTGAGTTAACAAGGCTAGTATGAATGAATTTCAGCATTCACTTAGTGTTCAACGCGTTCAATTTCACGTGGATTCAATGAACTCTGAATAAAGAACCTCTCCCAGAGGTCTTCTGTTTCCCAGCGTGAAGATAGCGGTGATGAATATGCACTTTAAAACAAAGATTTCCGTGAATGTCGTCATAACGGCCGGTCTGGGCGGACTGTTTGAAGTCAATGGCTGTTGGCTTGTTGGACATTTGGCGAAGGGAAAGTCAAGTAGAGTTGATGTCTGGATTTAAGGCTGTAAAGTAGTTTCTTATGGTTTACCAAATTGCCTTGAGGTCTCCTGAAAGGTGATTTTTCGTTGAAAGTTTCAGGTGGCCTTAAGATCTTTTTAGATCATGGCATCTTTCAGATCACGCATCACAGGTGAATTACCGGGAGGCATGTTGTCGCCAGGACTCTTCCTTCTGCATTGAACCGAAGTTAAGAGGGCTTGTCTTCTTTCGAGGTAAGCAATGAAGCAAGCGGTTACCGACCAACCTATGCACATTCTATACACTATGAAATAATGACTCAGAGTGTACCAGAAAAACTCCTTATAGGAGCTAGGGCGGCAGTTACAATCTTCTTCAAGATTATCGGTACAAGCGATAGACCAGCATTGGCTTAGAGGACACTCCTACTTTGAGCTTTGTTTTGAGTCACTTTGTTTAGCTCTAGGGTGCTCGTTTGCCATACAGAATTTTCTTCTTTTGGGTGCTCATGCTTTTCGAACCTCTCCATTCCATTCTTACGTATACTCCGCGCCACAGAAAATGCTAGTTAAATTCTGTCATCTTTGTGTTCCTACATGAATCCTGCGAGAGCATCAACGGAAAAGTCGTGGGGGCAGAGAATAGATCACAAGGCCCGGTCTCTGGAAAGCCGATGAACGCTGGGTAGCCTAATCTCTGCAATAGCAATCCTAGGGCTTTCCTATGATCTTGTATTCAAGGATGGGTAGTTGGATTGGGGAAAAAGTGACTGAACACAGATCCGAGTTTTACCACTTGCTGAGAACCAGCTGACGCACCATTTTGCTCTTGCTAAAGATGAATGAAATTGGTGTCGTTAACAACAGCGCCTGGTTTCGCCTCTACTGCTGCATCTCTTATAATTCATCAGCGATAGAGCATCTAATAAGGTATCGGAATTCGAATGCCAAGCGCGCTCATGTATCGTTCAGTATCGGAGAGGCAAGTTTCGAACCCTGCGTGAGGCAAACACTAATGTCGGCATAATCAAACGTTGCCTTTTTATGGTCAGCTAATATATATTGTCGCAGTTGATAGGCTCTATTGCCCGTGTTGTGGTTCGCAAGGCTGAAGTGGGGGCTGTTGTACTCTTATGGTGAGACGGAGAGATGGGTCTGCTACTCGACTACGCTTATAGAGGAGATCTATGCCACAGCCCAGGGTCTGCAATCATTTGATACCCGCTCACTTTTACATAGCTATCTTCCTTCTTTTTGCATCGAAATGGCCCCACAGGGTCTTCTTCACAACTGCCTTGAGCGGCATCGTATCCCATCTTCCAGCCAAAGGCAGCCGAATCGCCCCCAAGAAGAATGGAGCTCTCCTCTAATTCTGAACTGGTGGTGGGAGATCGGCGCTATCCTCGTCAGTTTGATCGCGATGCTACTCATCTTCGTCATCTTATTCATGATGAACGGGAAGTCGCTGGCTTCTTGGCAACTTCCGATACAAATTAACTCGCTCATTGCGGTGTTCTCGACAATATCTAAATCGGCCTTGCTGCTCGCTCTTGCGGAAGGCCTAAGTCAGCTGAAATGGAATGCTTTCGAAAAGCAAGGTGGTGCCACCTTGGATCAGCTTCAGATCATGGACGATGCCAGTCGTGGTCCATGGGGGTCGCTTATGATGCCATTCAAGACGTCGAGGGCAAATTACAACGTACTAGCATGGATCGGTGCTGGTTTAACGGTGCTCGCAATCGCCTTCGAACCATTTGCACAGCAGATAATACAATTTCCATCAAGAGTAGTGGAATCAAAAAATGAAACAGCAACATTGAGAATGGCATCTGGATTTGATATGCCGCCGGATCCTATGACACATCTAAAAGGTCAGCTATTTTATTACAAAGAGGCTTTTAAATCATCGACTAAGAGTGAGCAGAAGAGCCAATGTTGAGTCTCTTGCGAGAGATCGTACCACGCCTACCGGACCCAACAATTCCAGTGAATTTGTATCTCAACTGTCCCACCAGCGATTGCAAATTCGAGGAGCATTGGTCTTTAGCTGCATGTACGAGGTGTGAGGACAAGATACTGGACAATGATACGACAGTCATCACTTACTCCTGGAACTCAGATAAGGAATCTGGAACTCTTGACGACTTCAAAGCTGCCATGCAAGGGGCAACTTCCGAACTTTACGTTAATTCGAGGGCGGACATAAGACACATCTTGTTTATTGCTCCCGCAGACACCCCGATTTCATTTTCATATCACCATACGCTCATCGACGTTACTGAACCATTTGCCGAGAGCCTCTCTGACTATACAACCGAAACGTACGGATATGCAGCCGAGAATCCCACCACATCCGCACAAATCGTTGTAAATTATCAACTCTCATTGATGTCTCAATTTCCGCTCCTCTCGGATCTCGCTACATGGGAGGGTGTGAAACTTCTGTCCCAAAAGTGCGGAATTGAATTTTGCGCAAAGCTCACCAAATCACTCAACGTGGCCAACGGTATGATCCTTCAGGAATCCGAAGAGTTTAGAGACCTTGACATTCAAGTTTCCTGTAACCTTACGCACTGTGACCACAGTGCCATTACCGAGGCTCACTTTGTTGAAGGCCATGGTCCCAACTTCAGATTCCATACAGGAACTCGGAAGAGGTTCGGGGGCGTTGTTCAGGAATTGCTGAATGACTTTTTGAACGTGCGTTTTGTCCCCACATATTTCAGGAACATGACGTTGGAAAATTTCTCCAAAACTATGAGCAATGTGATTAGCTCTTTTCTGCGCAGTGAGCAGAATTCCAACTCGACAAACTTGCGAGGGAAGGCACTTCGCCCCGAGACGTACGTGCTTGTTCGCTGGCAATGGGTGGTATTCCCCAGCTTCATAGTTGTTTCATCAGTATTATTCCTGGCCCTCACCATTTGGGATTCGAGTCGAAAAGAGCAACTGTACAAGTCATCAATTCTGGCAGGATACTTCCATCAATTTGTCTTAACAAACGACAAGCTGACCGCCGATCCGGAGGACTCTGACCTAGACCTTCCAAAATCACTAAGAAGAGATACGGATCGCGATTTGGAAAAGGTTGCACGGGGGGTGAAGTTGAGGCTTCAAAGAACTAAGGATGGGAGATTGGAGTTGATACACGCACCATAGCCTATAGAAGCAGATCGCATGGCTGTCCCCGCTAAGCGACAATTTATCATATGCAAAAATCGACGGAATCGCTTAGCGTCCCCGCCTCGCGTTTTTTTTCGCTGCGTTGCCCGATCAAAATTAGCAAATCCTTGACAATATACAATATCCTGATTGCCTACTTACCCAATATTATTGAAGCTTCTCGCCTTAGTATAGAGCCTATACAGCTCAATTATTTAGTATTTCTATTAGCTCGTTTGGTGTTGTTTTAGCATATATTCAATACAATAGCTCTCTACAGGAGGCAACCTAAGGCACCTATTAATAGTACTGGATCTAATGTAGCACCTCCTGCAAAGTCTACTTAATTATTAGTTACTCTAAAAAAGTCTATATTAAAGGCACCTACAAAGGTAATAGTAGCTTATTATAAGTCTATATAATAGAGGAGAGTTCTTGTAACTAATAGATTAATAGCTACTAAAAAGGCAATATAAAAAGTAACTAAAAAGGTACCTTGAAAAGCAAAGGTTATTACTAAAAAGGTTACTAAGAAGCCTATAGATAAGCCTATAGAGAAGCCTATAGTAGTATTTTTACTAGAGTTAATTAATA
>ML977780.1:3763-16261 GCA_010015725.1 Amniculicola lignicola CBS 123094 | reverse complement strand
AAGAATTATATAAGAAAAGGGAGATCACTAAGATCTACTGGATTAATGGAAAGGATAATCCTACTAATATATACATAAAGAAGAGTCTAAACTCTACCCTAGAGACCCTTGTTTTAACGAATAAGCTAAACATTAAGGTTAAAGTATTAGTGGACTAAACTAGCCCTATATAGAGCTTATAGCTCTACCTATAGTATATACTATATATATTTCTTATATTTATAGTTATTTTATGTATATCTTTTATTTATTTTAGACTATAATACTTACTAAAGTTACTTATTTATATATATATATATACATTTTTGCAGGAGCAAATATTTTTATTAAGAAGGTAGATTATAAGATCTATATAGAGGAACTATAAAGTTTAACCCCTAGTTAATCCACCCTAGAGAAGAAACCCCCACCCTATATATCTAGGAAGACTAAATTAGACCTTATACTTGTAATAAGTACTATAGCTTATCTATATATAATAACTATATAAACCCCTCTAGAAACTAGCAAGGATAATATACTAAGTGAAGGGAGAAGGCCTATAAGCCAAACTACACTTATAGGGATAGTTAGTTAGAGTAGCCTAACTATACAACTGGACTAAAACTATATAAAAGTAGCCTTTACGCTAAATAATCTTAGTAATAAATTCGCGAAGATTAGTACTAGTATTAAGTATAATATTAATATTATGCAACAGTATAGCTATTATGTTTACTTTATCAGCCTATAGTAAAAGTTAACCCTATATTATATAAGGACAGGAAAAGGAGAAGAACTTATGTTAATAGCAAGTGCCTATATAAGTATACAATTGCTAGCCTATCTAGTAGGAAGGGTTATACAAATTCAATTATTAGTAAGTTAAACTATAAGAAGATTACCTATAGGGCTAGTAGGGATAAGCTACTAGTTAGTAGGGAGCTACTAGTTAGTAGGGAGCTACTAGTTAGTAGGAATAAGAGCTATTATAAGAGATTTTAAAGTTCTACTAGGGGTTAGTATATTACATAAAAACTTAGAAAGGAAAAGGCCTATAATTGTACATCAAGGATTTCAAAATAAGGATAAAGGAAAGAAGAATAAGAGAGGTCTTAGAGGGGATTATATATAGAGTACACCTCCGTTTGTACCTTACCACTCTACCTATATCTCTATATACTAGAGTAGGCTAAAAACTACTCTCTATTAGTATCTTCTGTTTATATAAGTATTATAACACTATAAGATACAGCCCTAGTATTATTATAATAAACCCCTAGTAAATGCTACTATTATATAATATTACTCTTAATTAACTAATAGATACTAGCTAATAGTACCTATAGAATCCCTTAGTACAAATACTATATATTAATAGCCTTATTACTATAAGATTAGTACCTAACTGCCTATAGAGAAGACCTATATAGACTAATAGAGAAGGCCCTAATAGGAATACCTATTATACATAATAATACTAGAAGGGGTAGGGAAATGTATAATACTAGTAGTATCTTAGGATTACACAGTAATAAGGATCCTAAGAAGGGGAGTTAAAAGTTAATACTGTAATTATATAAGCAAATATTAGGATATAGGGGAATTATACAGCTGGGACTATTAAGTAAGTAACCTGAAAATAAAAAGTTACCAGTATCTATATATAGATAATAAAGGGGTGATATATTACCCTTATGTAGAGTTATATAATCTTATTATATAACACCTATACAAAGGCTTAGCAGGGGGTTATATATAAAACCTCTATCCCAGCTATATCTAGATAGATATAAATAATACTATAATCTAATTAAGTATTACCCCTATTAAGCCTATACTAATATATGTATATAGAAGATAGATTTCCACCTTTGCACTTATGTACCTTATTATACACCTATTACGCCTTATAGAAGGAAGTCCATTTAACACCTAGATTATTTTATTAATAGTACTACTCTACTTAGTCCTAAGGAGACTTTAAGCTTACTTCTATAGCTCTTAGGTACTAAGCTTAGTATTTTTAAATAATAAGCTGCTGCCTATACTAGTACTAGGGTAAGTACTTAGTAGCCTATTAAGTTATCTAACCTAGAGGATAGTAGTAGTTTATCTAGTAGTAATAATAATAATAATTATAAGCTATAGGTAGCTTCCTCTAGTACTAAAGCAGTACTACTAAGGTCTTCTCTCTATAGTATATAGGTAGTATTAGCAGCTATATAGCTGTGTAATTAAACCTGTTTTTATACCTTTATAATTACTTTAGCCCTATTATAGTATTATATATCTCTCTATCTTTCCTTAAAGTTTTATAGGGCCTATATCTCTTAGAAGTCTTCTAATTAATACTATATTAGCTTAAGCTATCCTTTCTATTTCACTAAGACTTATCTCTTATTCTATCCCTATATATTTTTAGCCTATAAGATCTCCTCTACTACCTATTCCTCTAACCCTTTATTATTATCTTCTAGGATATCCTCTAGCCCTAGTCTAGCGTTAGTTAGCTCCTAGCTTAGGAGGGGGTCCTCTACTACTCTTTCTACTAGGTCTATATATATAGTCTTATATAGGGATCCTAGTAGTATAGGTACTACTATAATAGTATATTATTAAGATAGCTAGTTGAGTTTATAGCTAGGCTGGTTGGTTTTAATATTCTATATTTAAAACTATACTTTATCCCCTATTTTAAACTACTCTACTAGGCAGTAGGATTTATCTATAGTTTCTTACTAGTACTACTAGGCCTATCTAATAGTAGCCTAAGCTAGCTCTATACCTATCTTAAGGTAGTTAAGGAACTAAACTACCTATCCTTTTTATATATATATAGAAATATTTATTATAGGGACCTACTATAATAGGTCTAGTGTATATCTATTAAGGAGTAGCTTTAGGCTTATACTAGTAATACTTAAGTCTTAGTTATTTAGTGCTAGCTGGTATACTAGTAGGCAGCTAGGCTAGTCTATCTACTAGAACTAGATTATTACCTATAATACTACCTATACTTCTTAATTTACCCTTTCTATACCTCTATCTATCTATAGGTAATATACTATTAACAACTATTAGTCTACCCTAACTATAGTATAGAGTATAGTCTAAAATTATCCTACCCAGTCTAACCCTCTATCTAATATAATTAACTAGGGAAATCCTTAGAATTACTACTATATATCCCTAAAATATTCTATATAGGCTTCTACTATTATAGATATTATTACTTCTAGTTAGATATACTTTAAGAGGTAGTCTATAATTACTAGTAGGTACTATAGTAACTCTACTATAGATATAGGCAAGTCTGTTATAAAGTCTACTAAGATCTAAGACTAGTATTAATCTGTAATTAGGAGTAGTTATAGTAACCCCTAATACTTTTATTAGGAGATATATACCCTATAGTAGTAGCAGTTCTAGATATATTAAGTAATATCCTCTAATATCCTGTACCAGTAGTAGTTTCAATAAATAATCTTGAAGGTAGTATTCTTTCCTAGGTATCTAGCTATATTTAACTTATATATATACTATATAACTATTATTATAAGTAGTGCCTATACTAGTAACTATAATACCCCTCTCTATATTAGTATACTATATATACTAATAGAATAATTACTAATCTATAGTATAGTTTCTACTACTATAGGGAATTTCTAGGCCCCCTTCTATACTACTTCTAGGTGGGTAGTATAGGATAGTTCTTATTATACTACCTTATCCTATAGACCTTGTATATATATATTAATAAAGAGTTAGTATCTATCTAGTAGCTAAGTTTCTTAGATCTCTGCTAGGCTTATTAGTGCTATTAATACTAATTTTAGCTTTATTATAGTAATTAGCCTTTAGCCTTTATTAGTTTTATCTTGCTTATATCTACTAAGTATATCTAGGATTATAGCTAGCCTCCCTAGTTGGTACTAAAGGTGGTAGCTATATTCTTCTAGGTACTCTACCTACTAATATTATTATTTACTAAGCTCTCTAGCTATAGTAAAGTACTCTAGGTTTTTATAGTTAGTTAGGATAGTAAATAGTTAGGCTACCCCTTTTAGCTCTAGTACCTATACCTTAAGGTATTATATTATAGCTAGGAGCTCCTTATTATAGATAGTATAGTTCCTCTATTCTAGTTTTAGAGACTATAAGTAATATCCTACTAGGTAGAGTACCCTATTAATATATTCGGTAAGTATCCCCCCTATAGCTTCCCCTAAGTAGTCTACCTCTAGTATTATTTCTCTATTAGGATCCTATAGGACTAGGGCTAGGCCTGCTATAAAGATAGATTTAAGTTATTAGAATACTTTTTCTACCTACTTCTCCTATTAGAAGGGTATATTTTTCTTAGTAAGGTAGTAGAGGGGTTCTGCTATTACTAAGAAGTCTTAAATAAAATCTCTATAGAAATTTACAAATCCTAGGAAGTGCTATACCCCTTATACTATAGTAGGGGCTTCCTATTACTATATTACATAGATCTTTTCTAGATCTAGTTTAATACCTTCCCCTGCGCTAATAATATATCCTAGGTACTTTACTATCTAGGCTTTAAAGTAGTATTTCTTAAGGTCTATGTTAAGGCCTACTTCTTAGAGTAGGTATAATACCTAATAGACCTTTTCCTAGTGGTCTTCTAGTAAGCCATTGGAATATACTAATATATTATCTAGGTATACTATTATAAAGAGGCCTAAGGCTTCCCTTAGTACTATATTAATATACCTTTAGAATATTACTAGTATACCTATTAATCTAAAGGGGTAGACTAACTACTTAAAGAGGCTAAATTAGGTCTAAAATACTATCTTAGCTTTATTACCCTTTATAACCTAAAGTTTGTAGAAGGTAGTATATATATCTAATTTAGTAAACTATTTAGACCCTAAGAGTAAGTATAGTATTTCCTTAATAAGTAGAATTAGGTAGGTATCTTTTTATATAATTATATTTATCCCTCTATAATCTATATATAGGTACTATCCCCCTCCTAGCTTCTTAGTAAGTAGTACTAGTATACCTACTAATAATAAGCTAGCCTAAATCTATCCTTTATCTAAGAGGCTAGTAAGTTACCTATAGAGTTCTAGGAGTTAGTTATAAGATATACTACATAGGGGGCCCTATAGGGCTTCTAGAAGTATCCTATTAGTATTAGGAAGTAATCTAACATAGTAGTCTATTTAACCTTAATGTAGGGGTAACCTAGAAGCCTTTTTATTGTTAAATAAGGTATAGTATTACTCTACTTTAGGTAGGAGTATCTTACTATCTTTAGTTAGGCCTATACTATCTATTAGCTATTCTATTTAGGGTAGTATTATAGCTAGTACTTAATTAATATCTTAGAAGTTTATTATTAGTATATTAGTCCTGTTTCTAATTTTATTCTATTTAATAATATTAACTAATACTCCTATACTCCTAATCTATACCTAAGTAGTACTCTTATATACTATTAGCCCCCCTACCTATTATAGCTAAAGTTATTATTATTCTAGGTTTAATACCCCCCTAGCCTACTTAAGCTATAGGAGCCCTAGAATTAATTCTCTACTAAGGCTAGGGATTATATATACTACTATATATATCCTCTATCTATTAATATTATAAGGTAGTATTACTATAGATATAATTACTATATTATCTATAGCTCCTATAGCTTAGAAAAGCTATAAGGGAGGGACTGCTAGCTCCCTTAATCCTAGCTCTTTTACTAGCTTCTTACTAACTACTACTAGGTATTTATACCCTAAGTTAACTAGTACCTCTATATATTATATATTATCTAGAAATATAGATATAAGGAATAGTAGGCTGTTAAGCTCCTCTAGTAGAGCCTTAGTCTTAATATATAGCCCCTTTATAACTATGCCCTATATTAATATATATTGCGGTGGGCGTAAGCTACCTATACTTATGATTAATTAAGCCTATAGTATATGCTACGGAGGCACGTGTCCTCTATGCACTTAGTTAATTAGCCTTAATAGGAAGGTACTTACAGAACACTTTAATCCTCTTAGGGGTGAATCTAGGAGATTAGGCTTAGCACCTAAGTAATATATAGTTTTCTTTCCTTGCTCACTAGGAGTAGTAGATGAATTAGACCCTGCTTAGCTTTATAGTTATAAGCCTAGCGCTTTTAATTGCAGCAATCCCTCTATGTAATAAAGCTAGCTAATAAATAGGTGTTCTAGTTCTAATTATACCTTATGAGATCCACTATATCTTATACCTCTTTACTGGTAAGCCTGTAGCTTACCCCTATATAACTACTATAGAACCTGTAGCACTTACAGTAATGCTCTAAGTACTCTCTAAGTACTCTATCTATTATAATAAGTAACTATAAAGCTACTATAGGAGTATAATAAAACCTCTAGTAGTTATTATAAACTTTGCTATATAAACACTGCGTAATATCCTAATAATAATACCTATAACACCTTAGGCCCTAAGTACCTTTAAGACAGGGCTTAATTACCTTAATAATTATAACTGTTACTCCCTATAACTAATAGACTTATATCTAGGGCTATAGTAATATTAATATATAATTGCTATATAACTCTATTTAGCAAAAGAGCAATACCTCTACTACTAATAATAATTAGTATTATATAACTTATTACCTAGTTGCTAAGTAGTGATATAATCCATTACTCTATATATAGTACATAACCTTTATACTACCTATATAGTAGCTGAGGAGTATTATAGCTAATATTAATAAGTTAGTAGTAATAAGCAGATAACCTAATAGTAGAGCTAAGTACTAACCTAAATTACTTATATCTCTAAATGGGTATAAAAGGATTAGTAGGAGTAATATAAAGCTCTTATATATTATTAACTTTAATCTCTATTATAAAGTCTATAATTATTAATAATTCTTTATTAATATTAACCCCCCCTTATCCAATTATTTACTATAGCTGAATTAGATTTCCTATTAGGCGGAGTGCTCCTTTAGTACTCTAAGTACTAGTCTCTCTAGTTTAGGCAACTTAAGTTCTCAGCTGAGATGAAAGGGGTATAGGATCTAGTTGATCCTAAGACCTCTACTGTAATTACATTCTATAATTCAAAGCCTAAAGAGCTATCTCCCTATAAGGATATTATACTATTAATAATATAAGTAAGCTCCAGTAGTGCTAAGAGCATTACCTATAATATTACTAAGTAATAATATAAGGATGAATTAATCCTTAGGATAGAACTAATAATCTACTAGAATAAAATGAAGGATTAGTAAATAAAAGCTAACAAGCTTAAGATACTTTAGGCTATAGTAATTGCAATAGTTTATCTATTAGTGCTAAACCCAGCACTTCTTAGTTAAATATAGAGTAGAAAGTACCCTATGCTGCAGAAGCTTATAGTATTACTCTAGAGTATACTTACACCTATACGCAACTATATAATCTAGCTTACTTAATAATAATATTACAATTATCTTAATAAAGCAACTTAGGGTTTAATATTAGTATATAACTGGATTAGTTAGTAGTATATAATCCACCTCTAAGTGAGTATATACAGCATCCCTGAGATCTAGGGTATAATAGCAATAAACAACTTCCTTACTATACTCACTAGCAAGCTTGCACTAGATTAGGTACTTAGCTAAATATATATAATCTCTATGCATAATACTATAGGGATAACCCTACTAATAATAGGCTAGCTTATAGATATATTTATGATAATCATTATAGAAGCAGCTATATATAATTAAGTACTTAGAGGTACTACTCCTATATTCATAGCTATACTTAGTCCCAACTAGGATAGTAACTATAGTGGCGAAGGTAGTTATAGTAGATATAGCTATAATCACAGCCGCAGATAATTAACAACACCTAATTAACCTGGAATAATAAATGAATGCGTATGTAGCAAAACACTATACTACTAGTTACTAATTAAATACTGTATCCTTAAGGCAGCAATTACTAATAGTAAATTCAAGGGTAAGAAACTTATATATAAGTGATATAGGTAAATCCTTAAGCAACTTAAGGCTTATAAATATAATCTAGTATACAACTAATACAAGAAGGAGGGTATAAAGATTCCTGTATTAAAAAAGCTAGAATTAGGTAAGCCTACTTATCCTAGCACCATTATTGCTGCAATTATTAATTAAGACCTATTATATAATACTAATCAGGTCTATACTATAAGCTATAGTCCTTATATACTATCTATAAGTACTATCCTTAATAGTAGAGTATTAACCTATCTTATTAACAGTGTTAAGCTACTAGTTCCTAGATCCTTTAAGTAATTAAGTAACACTAAGTGCGTAGATGCTAGAATAATATTAATACCTATCTTAGGCTATAGAACTTATATTATTAAGGGAGCACTTAATAGAGAGCGTAGAGTAAACACTAAGGATCTAAGGCTTAATAATGTAGTAGTAGTAGAGTTCTTCTATATTAATATTGTCTCTAAGGTGTAACTTAAGAACACAGGTGTATAGTACTTAGGTTTAGATTTAACACTAAGAGTAGGAAAGATTAATACCCTAAATAACAGTCTTATCCTTGTAAAGCTCTATTAAAAGTTCAACCTTACTTTTATTAAATATAAGCTGGTTTCTATATATTTATAGCCTATAGTAAAAAAATCTCTAGCATTTATCTTATATAGGTAAACCCCTATAGAGTAATTAGATACTGCATAGCTGTAATATATATACATAGGCCACCTAGGCAAGAACACTCTTAAAGCGCTAGTTAAGCATACTTAAGGCGTAATCATTTAGGGTATCCTATAGATATAGTACAAACACTGCGCATATATATATATAACTTAAATAATATTACAGTATAAGTGTAAAACCCCTGTAATACTATACTAGAGAATCTTATAGGATCTTTTTAATATACCTAAGGGGAGACTTAGTAAGTAATAGCTACTTATTATTAAAGACTACTTCAGTAGCAAAATACATATCTTTATCCTAAACTTAAAGATACTAATAGTAATTATATAAGTCTTTAGGCACTTTACAGTAGTACTCTAGGTATACTTTAGGCTTAAGATTATATAAATCCAACAGGATAATAATACAGCTACGCTACTATAGTATAGATTAATAGACTATATATAATAGATAGATAATTAAGGCATTGAATATAAGCCTTTACCCCCCTATACTTATTAGCCTAACAGTAGTACTAAGTACACTAGCTAAGAGATAATTATAAAATAAATCAAGATAAGAAATAGGGTAAACCTACTAGAAAAACTATAGATAGAAATAGCCCCTATAGCAGTAATACTCTATAATATAAGTCTATTAGCTATATAAGGCTTCTAATTACCTAATAAGGTACTTAACTAGGGGTTTTAGAATTTCTTCTAATAGTATAAGCCTTAAGTAGTTCACTTAGTAATAGTAGATCTATACCCTAATTAGAGTAGAATCTATATATATAGATACTATACTTATCCCCTAGAGGTAGTATATACAGCTAGATACTACTAAAGAGCTTTTAAAGTAAACCTAAGAGCTTATATTAGATACTTAGTAGGATATATTATATCTAATATATACTAAATATAGGTACTAGTTCTTAACTAAGTACTTATAATATAAAATATGTTATTTAATAAGTATATCTTCTATAAGGGAGTAAAATAAGAAGTACCCCTTATAAAAGAAGATGTAATAACAATAGTTAATATCCTTAGAGAAGAGGAGAAGAGTACTAAAGTAGAAGAAGAAGTAACTTTTAAGTAACTTCTGCAGGTTGATAGAACATAGGTAAATTTAGATAGAATTACTAAGCCCCTTAAGTAATAGCTTAGGGGTAATACTCTAAGCAAAATAACTATAATAGGTAGTTAGCCTATATAACTTATAATACTTAAAGTATAAATCCTATATAGGATACCCTTAGCTAGGGTACTCTAGGGAGTATATAAGGAGCTAGTAGTAACTCTATCTAGTCTCCTATCTCTAGAGCTAATACTAGAGCTAGATAAATAAGTAATAGATTAAGGCTACTAGGAAGTATACCTTACTAGTAGGACTGGCCTATTAGTAGTTGCGTAACAGCTAATATTACTAACCCCTAAAGATAACTGGGGTACCCTAGAGCTATAGAGCTAGGGAATAACTACCTCTTAAATAACTTTAGAAGTACCTATAGAGGCTAGTAAAGCAGATAGTATAATAAGCACTAGTTAAAAGACTAGGTAGTATAAATAATACATTAAAATGTAATCTAGTTAGTAATAATGTAACTAAGACCCTTACAATAATAATTATAATAATCTAGGGGGTATATTAGTAATAGTATATCCTCTTTTATATAATTTAGGAGATAAAGACTATCTACTTATTAGTAATATATACTTTACTTAAAGCAACTAATTATTATAAGATAATAATAATAATAGACTCTAAGCTATAAATGAAATAGTTAGAGTAGCTCTTCTACTATTAAAGAAGCTATTTAAAAGTATATAGTATAATACTAAGTATAGTAATAGTAGGCTCTATTAAGACTAAATACTAAAACTACTAACTACCTACAAATCTCTGTACTAATACTACCTCTAAAGAGATTTCCTAGAAGTGTATAAGTAAGAGATAGGTATAATAAGGGCAAAATATATATAGGAGGAGGTCCTATATAATAAGAGCTAAGTAAAGCCCCTACTATTAAAATAGATCTTTATATACAAGTTTAATAGTAATAGCTACTTTATAAAGTATAAAGCGCAATTAGTAGTATATAGGGATCTCTAAAAGAGTAATATCCTAGATTTAACCTATATAGCTATGCTTGCTATATAATTATTTTGAACTGCTATAGTAATTGCAGCAAGATTTAATCTAGAGATTAACTAATATAATGTAGTAGGAGCGTTCCTTAACGCCTCTGTTAATCTAGAGACCCTAGTATAGTATTAACTCCTAGAGGGCTATATATAACTAGGGATATACTTTAAGCTTAAAAAGGCGCTGTACAGACTGTGCGAATTACTACTACTTTAGTATACTAAATTCACTAGGAAGCTTAAGGAGCTCAGACTTATTACCTTAGGCAAAGAGCTATATCTCTTCTTTAATAAGGAGTAAAAGAACTTTATCCTTTTCTATATAGATAATATCCTTTATCTATATTATTGTAACAATACTAGCCTAGTAAAAGTGCTTTTTAATCAAATTAAAGAGGTATATAATATTAATAAGTAAGGCCCTATAACTTATTTCCTTAGTATATATATTATGCATAACTAATTAAAAGGAATAATTAACCTAGTATATAATACTTATATAGATAAGATTGTAAAGAAATTTGATCTAGTAAAAGCCTCTAAGTATCTAGTAATACTACTTAGCGCAGAGGAGCTTTAGAAGAACCCTAGCCAAGTAATAGCAACCTAGGTAACTACTTACTAGGAGAAGGTTAGCTTAGTATTATATATAGCTATAATAATCTACCTAGATACTATGCAAGCTGTAGTAAAGCTTTTATACTACCTTATAAACCTAAGTAACAGGTATACAAGCTATGTTGATTAAGTAATTATATACCTTTAGGGAACACGCTTTAAGAGTATATAATACTTACACAATATACCTAATAAGCTCCTTATCTATAGAGATACGTCCTTTACTAATAATCTAGAGACTTAGTAATTATGCTATAGATATATTATTATGCTTTTTAGTGGACTAATTATATAGAAAGTAGCTTAACAAGTAATAGTAATAACTTTAATAACTGAAGTAGAGCTTTTGGCGCTTTTAAGCATTATAAAGGAGACTATAGTATTAAAGCAATTCTTTTATAAGCTTACCCTTGCAATTAAGGGCGTATAGAAGATTTTCTATAATAATTAATAAATAATTTACCTAGTTATTAGAGCGTATAAGTATATTAATACTAAGCTTAGGTATATTAATATCTAGAACATGTAGCTTTGCTAGGAGTATACTAAGTAATCCTTCTAAGTTAAATACCTTAAATTAAGTAAAATAGTTGTAGATAGGCTTACTAAGTATCTTATAGCTTAGAAATTTAAGGTATTTAAGGAGTAACTTAAGCTTATTAATATAAAATCACGTTTATAAGAGATTAAGGATAATATTATATAGAGCTTTATTAAGTAGACTAGGGAGGTAGGGATATAACCTCCTACCTCCTATATATAGTATAAAGCACTTTTAAGCAAAATCCTTAGGGAGATAGGTAACTAACCCTACCTCCACTACTATATATAGATAAGATCTACTACCTTGTTTTAAAAATCCTTAGGGTAATAGGATATAACCCCTATTACCCTTACTATATATAGATATACTCTACTAAATCCTTAGGGAGATAGGCAATAAACCCTATCTCCCTATAAGTAACTTAGTTAGGGGGAGGGAGGAGGTAGGGGATCCTTATCTCCCTACCCCTAACCTAACCCTACTAAACTAAGATAAGTCTAAAGACTCTAATAATAAAGGCCCTAAGGGCTGTAGTA
>ML977779.1:4071-16275 GCA_010015725.1 Amniculicola lignicola CBS 123094 | reverse complement strand
ATACTAGAGTCCTTAAAAGTAGGCTTACTAGTATAGAGTAGGGTAAGAGAGCTATTAGTAAACTTACCCCTATATAAACTAAGATTATTAGTATTAGATTACCCTAGGGGGCCCTAGATAACCCTAGAGGGGGTTAGAACTTATACGCCTATGTAAGCTGTAAGACTCTTAGCTAAAGTAACCTACTCTAGGAGATAGGGGTTATTATTAATACTAACTAGGCTAGATAAGGGGAGCTTTACTATAAATACTACTAGTATACTCTTACTTAGTATAATTATATTAGTAGTAATCTCCTTAGGTAACTATTACCCTAGATTAGTATAGATTGCCTAGGATAAGCCTAGATAGGGGCTACTAACCTAATAATAATAGCGCCCCTAGTAGTAGCATAGAATATAGTATAGAAGCTCCTAGGCCTCCTCTATAGTATATACATTCTAACTAACAAAGACTATATACTCCTAAAGATTATAATTAGCTAGTTTAATATACTAATAGACCTTAATCCCCTTGCCCTACTCTAGATTATATTAGATAGCCCTAGATAACTTACGGTAAGGTCCTTACTATTAATAAGGGCCTTAAGGAATACTAAGAAATATATATAGTATATATTGAATTATATTAGGGTACCAGCAAGGGTAGTAGCCAGCTTCTCCTTTATAAAATAGTTAACAAATAATATTATAGGGGATAGTAGCTAGGGTAGTATAGGCAGGTTAAGATTAGTCTAGATAGGCCTAGATAAGGGGTTAGCTAGACTAACTTAATAAGGGGATAGGGTAGGCAGCCCTAGATAGCCCCAGATTGCCCTAGATAAGGGGCCTAAAGGAGATACTAAAAATAGGAAAAAACTTACTTAGTTTAGCAGAGTAGAGAATAGGAAGCTAGGTTAGATTAACCTAGATAGTTTTTAACAGGCTTAGCGCACTAGGCTAGAAATAGAGATTACTAATCTAGATAAACCCTAGCCTTAGTGAAATTAAGTTGGGGGGTCTTTAACAGTAGGGTTACCTTCTATAAAGAGAAGGGGTTCTATTATAAGGTATTAGGCGTAGATTACATAGGACTTTCCTAGCTATAGGTAGGCTAGCCTAGATTGGCCTAGATAGCTATATACTGTGCTAGCAGAGTTTTTACAGTAGTATATAGACCTATTAGGGGGCATTTATTAGACAATAGAGGATTGTATTAGTTGCTATATTATATTAATCTATATCCTTTTTACAAAAGTACTAATTAGCTAGATAAATCTGCTTGTAATAGCGTATATAAGGCTAGTAATAACTTCTAAGCCTTAGAGGGAGGTTTTAAGGCTAAGATAATACTATTCTACAAGATTTTAGATTAATAAAGGCCTAAGGCTAGTACTATAGGAAGTAAAGTTTATTATATTATAAAAGAAGGTGCTGTGCAAATTAGGCTTAGAGGTAATAATACAAATATAATTTTTAGGGAAGGGTAAATTATAGGTATTTAGTATTAGTTATAGTAGACTAATTTTATAGAATTATAGTAACGTTTATTATATGTATAGATTTTCTAGTTACTAAAGTTAAAGTACTAATAGTTTATCTAGTTATATAGGGTATCCAGTAACCTAGGGATAGATATTAATTACCCCTTATATATCTTAGTACATAGTATATATTACTATATAGTAAGGGATATTAACTAAGTTAAAATATGTTACAAAATTACCAGCTCCCTAATTATAGTTACTATAATCTATTAATAACACCCTATCTATAAGTAAGCTAAGTATTTAGTATATATAGTAAGCTAGCTATAGTAGGATATATCCTAGTCTAGTAGATTAATAAAATACTTCTATTAATTAAAGATGATTAGGGCAGAGGCTGTAGGGTAGCCTATGCTATATATACTATTAAAGCTCTATAAGATAATCAGATACGTTATAGTATAGTTAAATTTATCTTTGTTTAATTGAGCAAGAGGGTTAATATTGAATATAACTAGTGTCCCTAAGAAATTTCCTAAAGGAATAGCTAAGTTTACCTTCTTAATAAATGCCTTGCAGTTAGGTAGACAAAAGTATAGGATTAAGATATTATTAGTACTATTACAGTAACTACTTCTGTTAGGGTTTTAACTAGCATTTATACTAAATACTGGAATTAGGCTTGGATTAATAGATATAGTAGGCATTATAGCAGCAGAGATAATAGCTACTAGGAGAGTAAGAATAGTAGATAAGTATATTTTGAATTAGGGTTATGTAGCTTAGGAATAGTTTAGAATAAAGCACTCTTATACTTGAAATTACTAACCTTCTAAAAATAGCCGTACAGTGAAGACTAAATAGGACTACTATTAGAAGTATATTAAAGACCTCTATACTACTATAGGACCCATTTTAGTACCTACTAGGAACTATTTACTCCTAGTCTAGATTACATAGCTATATTATATTAAAAGTTGCTTTTATTAGTAGTATAGTTACTTGCAGTTTTATAGTTTTAATAGTAGATATACTTATAGACTTTAAACAAGTGCTAGGCCTTTAAAGCCTTAGCCCTACTCCTAATCTAAAGCTGGATTTCAGATATCCTATAGCGCCTAGTAGTGGCGCTGCATAGCTATACTACTATAGGACCTATTTTAGTACCTATTAGGAACTGTTTAGTCCTAATCTAAATTTTCACTGTACTACTCTTAGTATCTAACTTACTCTATACTAATAACTTAACTTCTATAAATATACAAAGCTGTAAAAGGAACTATTAGAACTTAGTTTAATACGTAGTATAATTGTATATCTTAGATTACTAGGAACTATTCTATAAGCTAAGTCCCTATAAAGAGGCCCTCTTATAATACTTATAGCTCTTATATAGTAGATTTTAATCCTTAGGATTAAGTATTAAAGACTCCTTTTAAATATATAGTAATAGATAAATTCTCCTTAGATTCCTTATATAGTCTCTGATTTACTTCTTTTAGATACTCTAGTTCCCTTTCTACGTACTATCAGTGTTCTAGTTTAGCTAATATCTATATTCTTATTTCCTCTATTATATAACTTAATAGGGCGTTCTCTCCTTATAGCTAATTAATTAGAGCACTAAAACTAATCTCTGTTTTACTAATAGTTAATGCTATGGCGCTGTCTAATATACCTTAGGAGTTGGCAGAATTTCCTTGTTTAGCTAGAATAGCCTTAAAAGCCTTCCTAATACTATCACATAGGTCCTTATATACGCTAATAGAATAATTACTTATATTTTTTGAAAACAAGTGTTTTTTCTTAGGGAGAAATTTCTAAGTGTATAGATTATCTAGGCTAGGAAGGAGACAAACTTAAGCTGGTTCTACAATAATACTAAGCCTACTTTCTAGGACTTATTAGCTTCCCTAAATATAGGACCTAGCTTTTATTATATATATGTGCTAACAGTTCCTTATAGCACTTTATCCTCTACTCTTGTTATTCTAGATTACTTATATATATAGGAGCTATAGATATAGATTCCTATAGAGATAGTTTATACAATCTCCTTAAAATCTGTAATATATCCCTGTATTTATTCAGGGTGCTAAAATAGCCTCTTACTATTATTAGGAATATTTTAAGTACTTAGCTATAACTAGCTATAAAATACCTATATATAGAATAGGGACTAGTTTTAATTACTACCTCTAAGTAATAGATATTTAAAATTATATACTCCTATTGATTTATCCAGTTCTATTAAAGGTGCTAGGATATAATATAGGACTAGAACTAGTCTAGGACACCTATTTTAGCTATACACTTAGTTTGAAACGTTTTTTCTACTATTGCTATAGTATATATATACTATAAAACTGCCTTTTTCTAGTATACAGAGTCTTCTTATATTACTAGATACAGCTGTTAACGTGTTCCACTATCAAGTTGCCTAAACCATTGAGTCACCCAAAATTGCTTAGTAACTACAACTACTACTGCAACGTATAATATCTTCATCTACCTTTATATAATTAACTTAAAGAGAAGGTAGAATTATTCTTATAGTTCAAGCTTTACAGTCTAAGCAAATTAAAAGGATTCAACGCACTGCTAATACCTTTAATATTCCCTATAAGACGCTATGCAACTAATTCAATGGAAAGTAACTATGACGCGATTGCAAGCTAAATTACTAGAAGCTTACCCTAACTAAAGAGAGCATAATTATCTAATATATCCTAGACCTTAATTTATAAGGGTTCTCCCCTAGGCTCTATAAGGTAGAAGATATAGCTAATAAACTGCTAGAGGTGTAGGGTAAAAAGAAGGTTAGTAAGAATTAGGCTCTAAGATTTGTTATACACTTAGATAAGCTTAAGATAAGCTTTAATTATATAAAGGACTATTAGAGGAGTAAATAGGAAGATCCTATAGTAATTAGTAACTAGTTTTAACTAGTGGAGAATACTAAAGCTAAGTATAGTATCTAGGATAGAGACACCTATAACTTTAACAAAGCTAGGTTTTAGATAGGTATTATTAGGATAATGAAAGTAGTTACTGGTTCTGAGAGACGCACTTATCTAGACCTAGTTCAGCTAGGTAATTAGGAGTGGGTTATAATTATCTAGGGTATCTCTACTACTAGCCTTATAATTCTACCTTTTATTATCTATAAGGGCAAAGTTTACCTTTCTAGCTGGTATAGGGAGACTGGTATACTAGCTGATTAGGTCCTAGTAGTCTCTAATAATAGATAGACAAACAACGCTATTAGCTTTAAGTAGTTAAAGCACTTTAATGGATTTACAAAGATGCATTAGATAGGGGTATACTAGCTACTAATTCTAGATAGCTATAAGAGCTACCTATCCCAGAATTTTAAGGACTATTACAAGGAGAATAAGATTATCACACTCTGCATGCCTCCCTATTTATCCTATATTCTCTAGCCTCTAGATATAGGTTATTTTATACTACTGAAGGTCTAGTACTCCTAATATATTCAAGCCTTAGTACAGAGGCGCGTCTTCTACATCAACAAACTAGGCTTCTTACTAGCATTCTATAACGCGTTTTTTAAGACCTTTACAGAGGCTAATATTAAGTTAAGCTTCTGCAGTGCTGGCTTAGTCCTATTAGACCTGTAATTAGTCCTAGATAAGCTAGATGTCTGTCTACAGACCCCACCAGGACCCCTACTAGAAGTAATACTATAGTAGTCTAAAATACTAAGTAATACCCTTAAATTTGGATCGCAATTAAAGCTGATTAATACTAAGCTTAGTTTATTACTAAGTTTAGTAAAGGATAGCTTCCAGCAGCTTGTTAAAGGTGCTGAACTAATGCTATATTAGAATACACTTATAGCAGCTCATATTAAAGAGCTTAAAGAGCTAAATAATAAGTTAACTAAGCGCAAATCACGAAAGAGGAAGTAGATCTAGAGTGGAGGAGTAATAAAGTTTGGTAAGATATTATAGGTAGTAGCTATAGAGTCTCCCTCTACGTAGCAAAGTAAGAAGAAGGCACATAGTGGGGGTAATTAGGATTAGGCTCTACTAGCTCAAAGACGCTATAGGAAGTGTAGAGAGACTAGGCACAACGCAAGAACGTGCTTATTTATTAAAGAGGAGACTTCTAAGTCTAATATAACTACTTAGTATATATTCTCAAGTAGCAATATTAAAGAAACTAATTGTTATTGAGATAGGAGGGCAGTGCTAAGCAATTTTAGGCGACTCGATGGTTTAGGCGACTTAATAGTGGAACACGTTACTAAAAATTCTACTAATTTATCTACTTGGCTTTTTCACTATAAAGAGATAGATATAGAATATCCTAAGTTTAAAAGTAAGAATAGCACTACTTAAGCAGCTTATACTACTCCCCTCTTTAAACTTAGAAGTATTTAGATTCTTAACTTTATATAATAATACTTTATTAATAGTATAATAGGTCTCCTTTTATAGTTTTGCCTATGCATAGCCTACAGCTAAACTTACTATTATATTAAGAATTATAGTAATATATAAGGCTACTCTTATTATAATCTTTCTATAAGAGTATACCTTACTACTAAATATATACTCTTTTAGACCTAAATAGTAATATAATAATTTATTCTCTCTATTACTAATGCCTCCCTAAGTATACTACCTTCTACAGTCTCACCTATATAGGTGTTCTATTTATTCTCCCTATAATATCTTATAGTACTATGTATATAAAGTACTACCTCTAGGGTAACTTATATAAGGACTACCTCTACGCCTATTACTACTAGCCCTATAATCTTATATAGTAAGATAATAAATTACTCTAGTATAAGAGCTAGTATAGACTATATAACTAACCTTAGTAGACTACACTAATATAGTACCAGCTATAAACCAATCCAACTAGAATAGTAGTAGGTTCTAAGTAGGAATAGGACTAGAATGTAGTTTGAATTATCTTTCTATTATTTTACTAGCTACCTAGTACTAGATCTATATATAGGCTCTTATCTTATATTTTATATACCTTTCCCTTCTCTTCCTAAAATAAGCGTTTCACTTTATATTTATTAAAGTGTAGGTGTATTAAGTTTTATAACTTATGCCTCTCTCTATATATAAGCCTAGGACACCTACAGTTATATAGGTTACTACTAACTAATTAGACTACTTCTATATATATATTAACCATACTTTATATATAGATACATGTTAGAATATATAATATTTGATTACTACCCTACTTATACTATATATATTAAGTTAATATATAGAGAGGTTAGACTGCTAAGGGCTATAAGCTTAGTAATATAGCAATTATCCTTAAAGATATATATACGTATATTCTAAATCACTTAAAGGTTAAAGTGTCTTAGACCCGTTCTAGAAAATAGAGGCTTTTATTACGCTAGGAGGAAGTTGGTAATATTATTAAAGATATTAACATTATAACTATAGTACTTCATTGAGGTTAAAAACTGACTAAGTTATGCTAAGCTGCTCTGAACTACTATTACTATATACTCTATACTAGCTCCCTTAGTAGTAGCTAGATCTGCTAGTTAGCATCTTTAGATAGGTATAATAATATCTGTGAATAGCTTACTAACCTACTTGCCTTACCTTATCTATCCTAATACTTATAGCCCTTCCTAATAGGTACTATAAGCTAAGTGCTGCTAACTACTCCAGCCTATAAATATAAACTATTACTTACTTAGTATAGTAAAAATAAGTATATTAGATAAGTATAATATAGAGAATACTATCTTTATAGATAACGTGATAATACTACTATCCCTATCCTCTATTTATCTAATACTAGCCGAAGTACCTCTATATAATCTAGGAAGTCCAACTTAAACCTAGTATACCTAATATACTAAGACAAATATAGTTTTATAAAAATAATCTACTATAGCAAATCCTAAATATTTATAATACACTCTTCCCTAAATATTACGTTTAGATTATTACCTCTATACCTAACTTAATTTATAGTTGTTTATTAGGAGTTAATTAGATTAGTACTAAAAATTAGAATCTATTATCTATAAAACTTGAGAACTAGCTAATTAGCTACTATTATTTTAAATCAATGCCCTGTTTACTTATCTTTATAACTATCTTTTTAAATATAGGTATTTTGCTGTCTTTTTTTAAGGTATTTTAAGCTACTTATTAATATAGAAATCCTCTATTATCCTATTAGCTTTGCTTTTCCAGATAGCTCTATAGCCTAACTAGTTAGTAAACTTATAACTACTATCCTTATACTTAAGCTATATAGTATAGTCTCAGTACTTTATTAGACTTATATCCTCTTTATAGGTAACTCCTTTAATCTAAATAAACCCTTTTCAATCCTTTAGGGAATAATTTTTTTTTTACTATATATATTAATACGTTTAGCCTCTAGTAGCTGCTAAAGGTAACCTCTAGCTACTTTTTCACTAATATCTGCTATATCTTTAAATGCTAGGGGATTCTGTTGCTCCTTCTTCTTCACAAGGAATAGATATCTTGTTATTATTTGATTCCTAAGTATATCAGTTATCTCCGTTAGTGCTATAGCTAGTATTCTCTTACCCTTCTCAGTTAAGCCTAGTTACTATTCCTGATATAACGTTTTAGGGGTTAAAGCTAGTATTTTATACTCAGCTTCTATTCTATCCTATTTACTATTACTATTATTACTATTGCTAACACCCTCCCAATCCTTTAATTCCTGAATCCAGTATTCACTGTAGTCTAACGCCTAAGCTGCCTCTATAACTCCTAAATCCAAAGTTAGTAATAGATAGTAGAAAGGGAATAGATGTATATATACTATTGAAAGCCTTTTAGGTATTTTTTCCTTTATTATAATTAGGATAGGTATCTGTGCTATACTTCTAAGTTACTTACTAGATTACTTCCTCCTCCTTATATAGGTTTATATAACTTTTGCTAATTCTAAGGACCTTATAATATTTATCTCTACTATACTTTAATATATATTATATTATATCTCCTTTACCAGCTAAAGAGTCTTCTGCATCTGAAGTATTATTATTATACTAGCTCTCTACTTTATTTTAAGTGTCTTCTAGCTTAGGAGTAGCCTCTAGTATTATTATTAGCCCAATCTACACAGCCTTTCTCTACCCCTTTTCATTTTTATTAGGGCCTATACTTGGTTTAGGTATATGTAAAGTACTACTATTAACTATTATAGCTATAATATTTAGGTTAGTTGCTATAATAAGAGGGAATAGTACTTTATATAGAAGAATGTGTTATAAGGGCTTTATATTATCTACTAGGTATAGAATTAGGCGTTCTATTAATAGAGTCTAGATAAATATAAGCTCTAAAATAGTTATACCTTAAGGCCCAATTTAATCCTGTAAGTAGGGCTATTTCTACCCTATAGGATATTATTAAATGCTAGGTCTAATCTATATATAAGCCAGTTGACTTTAGTAATAGTACTACCCCTAAAGATACTACCCCCTACTGAAATCCAGTTAATATATACTAAAGTAGAGGAGTTTTAAAATGCAGATCTCTTTAACTATATAAAACTCTATTATAAGAATAAGGAGTATTAGCTACTCTATGTAAGCCTTCTTTAACTAAAGATAGTTGAATTTCATAGATATTATAGTAGCCTCTATATCTTTTTCTAGGAGATACATAAAGCCCTCTAATAGACCTACTATCTAGATAAAAGTTTAACTAATTAGTAGTACATTAGATCTGCCTCCTAGGTAGAGGTTTTTAGCTATATATTATTTGTACAGAAGTGCCTTCTTATTTAGGAGCTATAAGATTTACTACAAGTAATAAAGCTTATTATATACCTTCCTAAGGAAACTAAGTAAGTAAAAGTGTTTCTTAGGATATTTAAAGATTGGGAATATAGGGATTTAGAGTTTTTTAATTGTAAAGGAATAGAAAAGCTATTCTAAATCTGTGCCAAAGTATAGGAGGAAGAGAATTGGTATTTAGATAGTATAATATATATTACCACTACTAACTTCCCTAAGATATAGCTTTATAGTATCTATAAAGAAGAATTTAGAGCTGGTATATATAGGGTTAGAGTCCTATATAGCTTATACGCTTCCTATAACTAATATTTTAGGCCTAGAGCTAAATACCTATTATATAAGGAAAATAATTAGTAGATCTAATATCTATACCTATATAACTAGATTAGATAAATTATAGGTATATAGTCTTTATAGTAATTTGAATACTATATAAGGATCTATTATTATCTGTACATAGATAATTCAGGGGTATTAACCAGCCTGCGTGCGGGATTACATAAGCTTACCTTACGTGATTAACTGCATAGAGGCTTGGTAAGGGGTACCTAAAAGCTGAGCTTTCGTCCAACTCTAGATAGATATGAACAATACTAACCCCTAATTACGTACTACCTAGTTATGTCCTATATATGCATATACACTACAGACATATATATTAGGATAGAGCTACCTATCTACAGCGTACATTAAAGTCTATTTAACACTAATTAGTGGTTAATTAACTTTAACTGCAAATTAGCAAGAGTGAAGACAGAGTTATACCTTAGTGAAACCAACTTCTACTAAGGTCTCTATTTTATTACTATTTCTGTTTACGGCTACAGAATAGAGAGATTAACCTTTAAGAACATATGAAGGAAGATAGTGTATTATACACCCTGAGAATCCTGCTGCACGAACCTAGTAGTAACTAAAATAAATAAATACTAGCACTAACGCCAACACTAGTGCTATAATAGCTTAACCCAACCAACCAGCTAATACTATATTAGCTGAAGCTAGCCAGCCTACACGTTTACTAATCCTAGATAAGAACTATTTAGATTTATATAAAGAAGAAGTAAAGTTCCTATATTTATATAAGGACCTGTTAGAGGAAACTAGTATTAGAATATCTACCCTCTAAAGCACCGTACGCCTTTAATACTAGAATAACTAGATTGATATAACTGTAGACCTATTAACCTTCTACCTTAATATATATGCTGTGTATATTCTTACCAATATCTACTAATTAAAAGGATTACCTAACTAAATCCTTAATAACTTTAAGGAATACTTCTATACGTAGGAAGTGGAATACTTCTAATATATTAACTATATAATTGGATAAGAACTTAGGGATATAATAAACTATAAAGGACTATATAGAATAATTGGGATAAACTATAAAATGGCTATAGAACTGAAAAGTCTAGTAAATAGAGATCTTATAGAAACTCTACTTCTACCCTAAGGATCTTGTATGCTATTAATGGTTTTATCTACTAGGCTACTACCTAAACTAACCTTGTATAAGGAAGGACCTGTAGGAACTAAGATAATAGTACCTAAGATACTAACTAGACTATTAGCTCCCCCTCTATATAATCTACTAGTAAACCTACTATATAAACCCTTAATCTAATAACCCTCTATACTAATAGAGCTACAGCCCTAATATTAACCCTCTCTATCCCTGTATAATGTACCCCTATACTGAAACATCTATAGTCTAATACAGCTACTACTAATTATTGAATATAAGAACTAAAGACTTCTGTATAAGAAGATAATCATGTTCTAGAAAGCTTAGAAGAAGTATAATAACTATACTAGTAAACTGTATAATATCCTTGCTAATAAGACCTAAATCTTTATTAAGCTATACTGTTATCTTAATATCTATAAGGTATAATACTCCAATATCTTCCCTAATATTCTTAAAGATTATGTGTATATATTCTACATATATACTATAGGTCCTAGCTATATATTAAAGGCTCTATACACTACCCTAGATACCTACTTTAATACTACTATTAACAAGACTTAGTACTATACTAACTAGACGTTAATATCCTTTGCGTAGTACTAAAAGGAGAATCTAGACAAGACACTGTATAAGGCCTTAGAGTTTCTTATTAATAAACTTACACTTATACAGAGAGTAATAGAAGGAAGCTTCCTTAGAGACTAATAGCTATATGCTGCTGTTATATAAGTATACTAAGGACAACCTAAATTTAAGTAAGCTATGTTCTTAAATAACTAAACGTATAAAGGGCTATTTAATAACCTTTATATAGCACTGCAAGTTAGTATAGATTACTAGATAAACTAGTATCTTTAGGAACTAGGAGATATATACTATATAGATTGAAAGTACTTTTTAAATCACCTAAAACCTAACTTCTGTAGCTAGTCCCTGTTATTACACTCTTAAGGACGCAGCTGAAGCCTAAGAGGCTTCTATATAGAGCATATAAAGAAGAAGTACTTTATCTACTATAAAGAAGGATACTAGTCCTCTAATTATCCTTATATAGACTTTAACTATATGAAATAGCAATATATAATAATATATAAGTAATTCAATAAGGAACCCCCCTAAGAGGAATAGATATTATTATATATATAAGACTTTAAAGGGGAACCTACAAGTAGTAAAGAGACAGTTAATAATAAAGATAATAATCTGGAGGATAGAGAATAGGTAGTTAATTACCTAACTACTATAGTATATCTCTATTGTACAACTGGTAAAGATATCTATAATGCTAAAAGGTACAAAGTTACCAATTAATTTATTCTAGATAATTGTTATTGCACAATATACTAAGGAGAACTTTAGGATACTAGTGTAGCTATAGTATCTATAGTTGGAAAAGTATAACTTAAGGCCTACGTACAAGAGTACCCTTAAACTAAGATTAACTAGATACCTAGATCT
>ML977778.1:4093-16331 GCA_010015725.1 Amniculicola lignicola CBS 123094 | reverse complement strand
TTCTAGAAAATAAATACATATATAGTTGCAGCCCTATAGTAAAAAATTTAGAGAATTCTATTTAGTAGTTCTAGAGATAGAGCTACTTACTAAGCTAGATTTTGTATATAATTTTAGATAGGCCACTCGCTTAGATAGGCTACTTGCTTAGTATCTATGTTAATATCTCTGTCTGGTTACATAGCTACCTAGCTCTTAGCTATAGTTGTATGTATTAGTTCTATAGCTTTAATGGTCATGATTATATGGTATTAGTTCTATAGCTTTAGTAGTTATAACATAGGATAGTAGAGAGTAGCAGAGACGCAAGATAGCTATACCTATAAATCTTAGAATATCATCTAAATATAGGAATAAGCCTATAGCTGAACAGTGCAGTCTCCCTATAACTAATACCTTACTTTAAAGCATGTGAAAAAGATATATCTACTAGCCAAAATAGGGTAGTTTGAATTAAGTGGTTAGGAGGATGCAGAGGCTACAAGGAATGAATAAGGTACTTTATAGATAGGAATGTTGGGTGAAGTATAAGTTGGCATTTTTAACAGACCTTAGTGTAACTTACTGGAATAGCTAATCTATTACGTAAGACTAGGGGTGCTTGCGTATTATCTTAACTAATATATAACTGCGTGCTTTGCTTGTATTCCCTCCTAAGGTCCTTGCTAGAGCCTGGACACAGTAACAGCTACCCTTAGAGGGCACAGACTAGTGGAAATACTATAAGTCTAACTAAACTTAGTACGTATATGTTTATATTGCAAATGATATATACTAAATCTAAAGACTATATTGAAAAACTATTTAAGATTATAGAAGCTCTATAGATTTATAAAAAATAATTTGGGGGTATACAAGTTCTACTGAAAAAGGGTAATAAGGAGTGTACAGAGGAGAGCGTATAAGTCCTACTAGAAAAGGGTAACAAGGAGCATATAGAGGAGATTCGAATAATTCTATACCAACCCCTAATATAGGCGTAGGATATGTTTGACTTAAGTTTATGTGTTAACATTCTATAGGAGGTAGATAGCTTTTGCATGTTGAAGTCTATCTATCTAAATATTCTCTTAGCTAAGCAACTAGAATTTATTGATCTAATTATGTAAGTATTAGTAAAGTCTTTTATATCGTCTAGCTCTGTACCTATCCTAGAACATTTATAGTTATCTAGTGGCAGATCTTCTACAGTTCCTCCTTACACAATTTAAGTTGAACTTCTATGTCCTAAAGTATTTGCTACAACCTTTTATATATAAGGACACTAGTAGTATATCTATAGATAGATATTACAATGATATCCAGTATTAATTATTAATATAATAGTAAAAGCAACCTATTAAGAATTAGTATAGCTGTATATATAAGAATACCTAGATTTATACAAGTTTAGCCTCTTCTAAGTAGTATTAACACTTCGTTAGAAGCGTATACAACCTAATCCCAGTTAATATAGTTATTAGCACTACTAATGTTAGAACATACATCTACTATATTAGAGCTTCTACTTCCCCAACTAGTTTAGTTGTAGTCTTTTTCTTCCAGTGTGTATAATTAGTAATTAGGGTGAAAGTAATAAAGGTGAAGCTATTAAGTATATAGAAGATAGAGTGGCTAATGTAGATATCTTTCTAGCGTAGCCTAGACTATAGTATTAGAGGGGTCTAGATAGTAGGTAAATTATATATAGAAAGAGTAAGCCGTATTAAACTCTAAAGATACTAAGCAACCTAACTAAGGAAATCCCTAAATGTCGTGTCAATGTGCCATTAACGTTTGTTAAAGACTGGAGTCTAAACTAGGTAAACCGCTGATACAGTCTATAACAGACGAACTACCTATTAAGCTATAGAAGCTACTAGTAATTAGCAGGTAGCAAGTACTTACGTGTCTTTGAAATACCTGAGAGAGTAACAATAAACAGAAAGTAATTGGAATAAGGTTAATAGCTATCTCTAGATATATAGTCCCCATAATAAGAGTTGCAAAGCTGGCTATCTTAATAATTAGTAGTGTAGCTCTAAACAAAATCATAGCTAGCTTTGTTCCTTTATAGTCTATAGCTAGCAAAGCTACACTAGTAAAACTAAGATTAATAAAAAGCGATATTATTGTGTAGATCTTAGCTATCAACCAGCGTGAATCTATAGAGAAAGAGTGGTACTAGGGAGTTTAGACAACAAAGTGTTCTAAAGATAGGGGATAAGTGGATGTTATAGTACACTCTAATAGTATAATTAACTTAATACATAGAGGAGTAAGTAGCTTCTAGAGTAGGGTAGTATATCTTATAACTACTAACAAGAGAGTTGTGCTTAAGGGAAAAGTACTTTATTAGAAGCTAATTACACTAGTATTATAGCGCACGTTAGTGTATAAATATAGGGGGGGATTCTAAGTAATAGTAAAAATACACCTATAAAAAGTTCATATTCCTTAATGCTTATTAATTAATAAACGGCTAGTTATAAGTACCCTAGTTCGCATCCTGTGCCTCTCTCAAGCTGAAACCCTTTTCTGTTTCTATCCCTAGCGCGCTATAGATATATTACGCCCCTTTAAAGACGTCTCCTGTGCCCCCCCTAGATTAGCATCTCTTAAGAGTTTATAATTACATAATATCCGCTATTTCTGCCAAATGACTAAGTGGAAGCGCAAGCTCGCTCGGCTGATCCCCACTATTAAGGAATGGAAAGGATGACGAAGGTCTCTTCGTATTAGGACGAACCAAGAAATTAGTTCTTTTCTAATAGATTTAATGAAGACCAAGCCTAATGGGTTAATAGGGTACACTACAATATAGCAGACTATAGAAGCCTATGTACTCTAAACCTTTAACTATAAGAATAATAAGCTAGTTTATAGAATGTGATATGCTCTAGCACTGTGTATATAGATACTTTATTACAAAGGGAAGCTAAACAGCTTCTAGAAGACCTACGTAGTTAGTATAAAGGTCTCTCTGTAAAGGCTTTGTTGTGAATAGCAAGGAGTCTAAAGGATATTTAAAATAAGTTTAACACTTGAAGGTTTGGGATGGGGTTTTCATAGCTAAGAACTCTACCTTCTTAGTAGGTTGTGTCTATATACGCGTAACTGCATTGCTAATATTACCTAGTAGGAAAGGGGCCTTTTTACTATTGCAATAAGGAGGTAAAGAGCTATACGTCTTATCTGAGTACTAATTATTACGCCTAGTCATTTTTTGAACAAAAGAAGCAAACGCCATTCTTAATTCCATGTTTAATGAAGTGTATCTTAGGCGACTAGGCAAGGTAGGTTACTATAATCCTCTTTTACTACTCGACTTACAGTAGTATAGTCTCTATTATATCTGCTGTTTCATTTTATGCAGCGTAGAACTCACTAAAATAGCATAGCTATCCTATAAGGATATAGTACTAGTCCTCCAACGCGCTGCTGCGCCAGATCCGGAAACTATTAGATATGCTGAGTATACCTATAAGAGTTATAATCTTTCTAACAAGAGCTATTATATGATTATTAAAAGTATACACTATCCTTATTTTATTTCCTATGAGATTGAACCTAGATGCGCGTAAATCTTCCAGAACGTTGAATAAGATTACGCCCTAGACCCTCTTAAGATGCCCTATAATAATGACTAGGACTACTTCTAAGATACACATCCTAAAGAGGAGATAACTAGAATACTATATTGGTACTCTAGGAACTAGGTCCTTAAACTAACTGTGTATCAACTTCTAAGGCTTGAAATAACTAGTTTACAGGAGGTTGGTCTATTAATTCTAATACCTTAAGAACTAGAATATTAGTAGGTGGATATATAACTGCAATAGTTCCTTGTATAGTAATAACATCGCCAACCTTTGCGTAAAATCCTGTGATTTTAATAGTGTTATCTTATAGTAGAACTATCTGCATTAGGAATTTGGAGCTTAACTAGGCGGCTTTTATTCCTATTATTTGAAGGACACGACCTGAATAGGCTTAAGGCTATTATACACTTAGTATATAGTATTAATTATATACCTATACAACTTACAAAAGCTGCTGTATATAAATTAATAACTTGATTTTAGGTATATATAAGTATTTCAGGTGTTACTTCACACCAGCTAGAGGCACTAGAGACTAGTCCTTAAAGTATTTAGACCTCTATTGTTATATTGTAGGTAAGTTGTACATATCTGGGATAATTAGGTTCTATCTCTAAATTTAGGTAAACTTGCAATTGTAGTTAGATATAAATATAATTAAGTTGATAGGGTTAAGGGTTAAATGTTATAAAGATGAAGGACAAAGTAAGGGACACGTTGAAGGGTGTTTATAGTTAATAACTATTAGCAGCCCTAGAGATTACGTTGTCCTTTATATTTGTAGGGTAGATATTGTTATATAATCTTATAGGTTAATTATTATTATTAAACTAATAGATCTAGTAGAGTAAAAATACAAAGGTATAGAGAGAACTATGAATTTAATTAATTACTTAGTACAAGTAAAGAGTGTGTTTCTAAAATAAATAAACTCCTATATTGGAGATAATGTTGGATAATCTTCTATAAAAATACGCAGTCCAACTAATAGAGGGTCTTCTTAAGTTTGGTCTGTTGTACCGTCTCCTAGCTTTCTAGCTATAAACTTGACTCTACCTTTATAGCAGCTTGCTTATCTAGTGGTAACTTTAGTAGTAAGCTGGTTAGGGGTTGCATTGCCGACCTATTACAAGTATAACTATCCTTTAAATCTTAGCATATTTCTATATACTTTGTGATATGCCAGCCTTATGTTCAGATTATTATCTACTTCGCCTAGGAACGAGATAGCTCTACTAACAACTTTTGACATTGGAAATTAGATTTATTTAGGCTACTTTAACTCTTTGTCTATGATATAGAGGAACAAAATATCTTTGTTAGCATAGAAATAGACCAGCTTTAACAAGGAGCGGTTGCTGGATAGAGTTGTAACTAAGATTTTCTGTCCACTTTTCATAAGTAGGAGGTATTAGTGGAACAGGGCAGGTTCAATAGGAGGTTCCTCAGTTTTGAGCTCTCTTGCAATGTCTTAAATTATTCTTAGACTATCCTCTATATTCGCATCCTATTATAATTCAATTATGCTGTTGGGATAAGCTGTAACTTTAGCAAATCTAAGTCCAACAGCAAGAGTGTTATATACCTAATTATATAAGAAAGTAGCCTACTTATCACTCCATTTAATAGGAGGACCTTTGAACCTAGATAGTAGTAGGATATAGTAGAGAACAGGACAGACGTAAACTATAGTAAGGACACCTAGCCTGTGCTACACAATCTGCTATACTTTAGGACAAGGAAGAGGAACAGGGACAAAGCCTAGAGCTTTAGGATAGTATAGAGTTGTGCAAAAGAACTTCGTTGAAATAAGATGCCAGGTAAATTTAGCAAGTCTGCTAAGAAGTTGGTGGTAATAGGTAATATATACAATAGAAAATAGGAAGATTATAAGGTAGGACTCCTGTATAGGTTAATAAAAGTATTCCTATTACAGGTACATAATTCACCATTATTATTTAGGTAGCCCTTTTGTTGTTCTTATAGTAGGAGTGGTTTTCTGGGGCATAGTAATTAATAAGTAGGTAACTATTCAACAAGGGCACTAGAGTAGGATATAGCATAGGTAGAGGAGGTGGCTAAATTGTAAGTAGTAGTAAATTGCAGATATAACTTTCAGTCTCTATTAGAATATAACCTTCTTCTTAACAAGGGGACATGATCCTAGATCCGCCACTAAGGTCCGTAGGCATTAAGGGTAGACGAAAACACGGATAACGAATATAACCTAATACAGCTCTATAAATCAAAGACAGTAATAGATATAGTAGATAAGATTAACCTATGACTGTGTAGGTTGTACACAGCCTCTTATTAGGCTAGAAGCCTAACATAGTAAGTACCATACTTTTAACAAAATACTGGATACCTATATAGAACATTAGACTCTTATATAGGTAGTATATCCTTATAGCTAATTTAGCTTTTACTAAACAAAATACCCTTGTAAATGTATATATATATAGTAGTATATTAAAGAGGTCTTAAACGTATCCTAGACTCTACTGCCCCTACACTTCCTCTTCATAGCTTCTATATCCCTTTCTTTGAGCTTCCCAACTTTGTTCCCCCTGTTATGTCTTGATTATCCTAACCCTGAATCTAATTCTTGTGTATTATTATATTAAGCGTTATTAGATATCTATATGTAGCTTAAAAGACCATCTACCATTTCTGGGCTGTAGGAGAAGCCTTTACATCTAGGAAGGGCTATATTTCTTGTTGTAAAGGTCTAGGAAGCTAGCTAGAATTTCCCCCTAAATGATACCCTGTCTTAATATAGCGCTCTTATAAAGAAATAGGAGCCAGAATTAGAGACTATATATAACTTCTTTTAATTTCTTTAATGATTTAGTATATAGATTCTTGTCCATGAATTCTATAAAGTTAGGTAACGCATTATTATCTTGGAATTCATAGTATAAGCATTCCTTAGGGATGTAAATACTAACAGAGAAAATTGTAGTATCAAATTTAGTGTATATAACCTTTGTTGAATCTTCGTTTCCAGGTTTAATCTATTACTGTTTTATCCACCTATTAATTATAGGAAATTAATCTTTATAGTTGTTCCAATTCTTGTTAATGTAACCCTAAATAACAAAGTCTAATAGTAGATTTATCCAAACTGGGCAGTTGGAATAGGGATAAGATATTTCCACTAGTATAGACTATAGCACTTAGTTAGGGGGTAGGGATAGCAGTTATAACATTAGTAATTCCAGTTAATAGGTGATAATAGGTGAACAAATCTCTGTATAGGATAAGGGAATTCTTCAACGCACTATCTTCTTTCTCTTAGGTAAAGAGGTGTGAAAGCAGTATTAGATAAGATATTCATTTAGCTAGTTATATAGCAAGACAATATATGTAGATTAACTAAAGGAGATCCTTGGATTTGAAGTAGACCGTGTCTAGTATATAGCTGATATACGATCCCGACCTGCATGTCTACCCCTCTATTAGTATATTAATAATCTTGTTAAAGAACACTTTCACCTTAGGATAGCCTTTGCTGGCTATATTAACCAATTTAAAGTATTTGGAATCCATGTTCTCTGGACCCCACCTAACACATTTTAAACTAAGGCGTAATTGATTATTAAGAAGCGCTTCCTTTATTGCAGTAATATTATCGCTCTAGCTAGTAATTCTAAGGGCTGTGTCGCGCCGGCGTACTTCGGCAATGAACGAGTCTTATTTAGTCTACCCTGAATAGACTACCATGAATACTAGCACGAACCTCTTAAGGGTTATTAGTGTTAATGTTATAATAAATAGATTATAAAGGCATATTAGGATGAGTAGCGGGTGGAGACAATGAAATGCTTACTTTGGTAGGATACAGTAGACTTGAGGTAGTGGCAAGTGGGGAGAGTATTAGGATCTTGGCCTCACTAGCAGTGCAGTGCTATCCTATCATAATACGGCTGTAGCCTTTGGACTTTAACCTAGAATTAGTTATCTATATCATCTGTTAAGTGGCGGAGGGGTTGGAACAAGAGTAGAGTCTTATATCCCTAAAGGCCCATTATTAGGTAAGAAATCTATATAACATATTGTAAGTTACTATGCATATATTACGTAGAGTAATTGGCTCTCTTGAAGTACTTCGCAACCTCTGCCAAATTAGGTTAATTATAGTTATAGTCTATTCTGTCTCTTCCAAAATATTAGTTAGGCTTTAGGTATATACGTCTCTTAATAAGTATATAGTAGTATAACCTAGCCTAAGGAAGTATAGACACCTACTGATGCTACCCCCTTACTTACTTATTTAATATCTAATAAAGCTTTAGGCGAGTTACAGATACATAGGATACCGCTATATTACAGAATTACGGATAAAGGGGAGGGAGGCCTATAATACATGCTAGAATACATAGTTAGACCTGTACCCTATTAAATAATATATTGCTATGTACTACTAAATTATTCTACAGTGTTCTAATATGCTATTCTAGGCCTATCCCTACCCCTTAGCCTTCTCTCACTAGATGAAATGGGAGCCCCCTAGGCTTATTAGTATTTAATAGCGGAGTTCCTATGTAAGTAGCTACTCTAGCCTTCTTTCTAGATGTCTCTGATTAGGTTGAATATGGGTCCTACCTACTGTTGCAGGTCTACTCTAGCAGGAGAGGCCTCTATAGGCTTAGATACACTAGTAGGTATTTAGTAAGAAGGGTATACTGTAGATGTTAGGAAGGTATAGAATAATATATAATAGATATGTACCAATTATGCCTAACGCCTTACTCATTTGCTAAATAATAATATTAGATTCTACCTTAGGAATACTGTCTCTTGTAAGATAGGCGAGAATCTAGTTATATATATTAATCTTCTCTATATATTCTAGGATCTTCTATATATAATCTACATCTTTCTTTTTAAGCTCTTAGGCCTCTTCTAGAGTAATCTCCTATATAAGGTTACATATGTAGATATAAACAGCCTAATATATAGAATATACTATGAATTGATTCTACTAAATATAGTCAAGCCTAGATACAAGCCTTGCCTCCTCCCTTTTTATATCCGTTCGCAGTTTTCTAATAACAGGTGGTATTGTAAGCACGGCAGATATACGTACTTAGTCTAATACGTTATTCTATAAGATATAATCTAAGCGCTATATATATACAGGTGGTTGGTTATTATAGGTAGGGTTGGTTTTAGGTATTTGGGATCGCTTCTTATATAGACTAGTTCTTCCTACTATTAGCTATCTTTCTTACTAGTAGGGCGTTGGTGTTGACCCTATATAGCTAAGCAGAAGGCTGTATAGTCTAGGTGATACGTCCTTACTACTGTGTAGACTTCTTGCTATAGGGCTGTATATACTACTAGTAGCTGTACATGCCACTTCCCCCTATAGGGGCACTACTGGAGCTTGCCTCAGTTATTATTATTAATGCTTAGCCTACCTAATATACTAGCCCTATTAATAGTGAATAATAATGATAATAGCTCCTTACTTGCTCTCCCTCTATTACTGTAGAACATTAGGCTCCACTTTCCCCCTCTAGTATACTGGTCTGATCCTAGTTATAGCAGAGGGGTACTACTCTGCCCGTAGTATAATATATACTGGAAGAGTATACTTACTACAATTACCTCCTTACAAAAGCCTTCGTTCTATACCATTCAACGCCGTTATTTAAACATGGACAACGGCCATATTATATATACTTTTCTTGTGAACATATACTGTAGTTAATACTATAATAGGGACCTCTATAGTAAGTAATACCCAAAATTGAATTTAATGGCCAATTCCGACGCGTGGATCCGAACGCGATAATTACGAAGTGTATTTAATGTCTACTAGAGGCGGTGCAACCGCTTCAACCTCATTTTCTTCTTAATATTATATTATTACTTGAACGATACTAAGTATTAAAGCCACTTCTTATCTTAGAAGAAATTACTACTCACCTAGCCTACTTCTCCCCAAATTCTGTGATAATTAGTCTCTAGCCTACTCTTCAATATCTTACCTAGGTAGCAACTCACCTAATACTAGGGCAGAAAGAGTCGTAGTCTATCCTAAATAAAGTCCTCCCCTAACATATTACTGACTTCCTATATATATACTTAGATGCTAATATAGATACTATAGTACTCACCTAGCTTCTCTAGTTAGGTAAACTAGTAACTGTAGATAGCATTTAGTATATTGTTACTAGAATTATATTTCTAGAAAGGCATGTTCTCTTTATAGACCTTAATAGCCAGTTTCAGTGTCCTATAGTAATAGACCTTAAACTATTTACTCTATGAGATGTACAAGAGGTCTTGTATAGCACCTTTAATATACAGAAAAAGATAGAGCAGATTTAATCAAGCGTAGTAGGTAGATAGAGTTCTAATAAAACTATACTACTATATATAATTATCACCTTTGTAGACTAATCTCTAAGATAAATATAACAGCCCTAGTAGAGTAAGAATAGGATTACACAATGCATTTTAAGTATCTTCTCTAATGTTGACCTAGTTAGTTAAGCTATTGGGCTCTCCTCTGTTGCCTTCCTCTAAGTCCTATAATATTCCCTGTCTGTTATTACTATTCAAGTTATAGAAAGCCTTAAACAAAAGACTTAATTGTAGATTACATGAATTTAATAGAGCCTTATATTCCTCTTAGCTTTCACTTATAGTATTAATATTAAAGGCTAATATATCTGAAGTAACCAACGTCCGCCAATTAAACGCATTCTTAGAAGTATTAGCTTAACCTACGTTCTTTGAAGATATAACCTACAAGTACTATATATAGCTCTAAACTATAGAATAATACAAGTATGTTCTCTAGTATAATGTAGATACTAAGCGAGTTGCGTAACTAAGCGAGTTGTGCACCTAGTTACTTTCTGCGACGCGTCATATACAAACTACAATAGCTTAACCAATAACAACTTAATCGCCCTATTACAAAGTAGATATCCTTCTTACTATCTCAGCTATTAATAAAAAGTAGATCTAGAGTGCTAGGCGCGCTGTAGCAATGTATAACGCTCCTGAATTAACAGTCTATAGCTAACGCGCTGGAAAGCTTACCCAACGCAATTATAAGCCTAATTCCAAAAAGCTTACTAAGTTAGAAGAGGAGGTGATTAAGAGATATATCCTTGACCTGGATTTACGAGGATTTACGCCCTCTCTAGCTATTATACAAGATATAGCAAATAAGCTACTTACTAAGTATACTGGTAAAGAGGTTAGTAGAGACTAGCTAAAGAACTTTGTTAACTGGACTGTAAGCCTTAAGATATAATATAATTAACTATATAATTAATAGAGAGCTCTCTATAAGGATCCTAAGACTATTAAGGCCTAGTTTAAGCTTATATAGTATACTAAGGTGGAGTATAGTATCTATAATAAGGATACGTACAACTTTAATAAGGCTAGCTTTATAATAGGTAAGATTTTGTCTTATCTTATTATTACTAGCTTAGAGAGATATAGGTAACTAAAGGCTGTATAGCTAGGCAATTATAAGTAGGTTAGTATAATCTAGGGAATTAATACTGCTAGGTAGCTAATCCTACTGTTTATTATCTTTATAGGCTAGTACTACCTCTCTGCCTAGTATAAGGGTAATAATATACTATATAACTAGGCTATTGTAGTTAGTAATAATGGCTGGATAACTAATAAGATAGGAGTTAAGTAGCTAAAGTACTTTATTAAGCATACAGAGGGTAGGAAGCTAGGAGTATATTAGCTACTTATCTTTAATAGCTATAAGAGCTACTACTTAGTTAACTTTTAAGATCTCTGTAAGGAGAACAATATCTATACTCTCTATATACTACCTTATTTATTATACCTCCTACAGCCACTTAATATAGGCTACTTCTTACTATTAAAGCATGCGTATAGGTATTAGATCAAGAGCCTAATCTAAGACAGTATTAATTATATTACTAAGCTTAAATTCCTACCAGCCTTCTATACTATATATAATTAATTAATTATAAAGGATAATATCTGTGCAAGCTTTTAAGGCGCTAGCCTAGTCCTAATTAATCTAGAGGTGGTAATATTAAAGCTTAATGTAAAGCTTTGTATACCAATACCACCTGTACTAGAGGCTACTACCTAGGAAGCTAAAACGCCTAGCAATGCGCTTAAATTAGAGGCTTAATTAATGTTGATCTGTAAGCAGATATAGAGGTATTAGAGCTTATTACCTGCCTCTATCCTTACAGCACTTAATTAGCTTAAAAAGGGCACTAAGGTAATAGTACACTTAGCTGTACTTATACGTAAGTGGATTGCAAGTCTTAAAAGAGTAAATAAGGCTACTATAGAGTATAAAAAGTATAAAAAGAAGTAGACCTAGAAGCAAGGCACCTTAACGAAGGCAGAGGGAGAGGAGATTATTACTTAAAAGGAGGTTGAGTAGCAGATAGAGGGAGAAATGCGTTAAGGCAAGGTATAATTAGGAGTAAGCTAGTAGGCTTTAGCACGCTGTATATACTATAGAGAGATAGGCTATAACTTATAAATGTGTAAGAAGTATACTATAGATACTACTTAATCTAGGATATTTGCTATATTAATATTATCTTGTTATATTATTGAGATAGATTACTATAAAGGTAGAGAGACTTAGTAGGGTATACTGCTTACTTAGTTGTACCACT
>ML977777.1:0-16505 GCA_010015725.1 Amniculicola lignicola CBS 123094 | reverse complement strand
CACTTTATTAACTTATTATTTAGCTCTTCTAGCTCTTTAATATAGGCTGCTATAAGTATATTCTAGTATAGTATTAGTTTAGCACCTTTAACAAGCTACTGGAAGCCATCCTTTACTAAACTAGGTAAGGAACTAAGCTTAGTAGTAATAAGCTTTAATTATAATCTAAATTTAAGTATATTACTTAGTATTTTTAACTACTATAGTATTACTTCTAGTAGGGGTCCTAGTGGGGTCTATAGATGGATATCTAGCTTATCTAGGACTAATTATAGGTCTAATAGGACTAAGCCAGCACTATAGAAGCTTAACTTAATATTAGCCTCTATAAAGGTCTTAAAAAACGCATTATAGAATACTAGTAAGAAGCCTAGTTTATTAATATAGAAGATATACCTCTATACTAAGGCTTGAATATATTAGGAGTACTAGACCTTTAGCAGTGCAAAACAACCTATATCTAGAGGCTAGAGAATATAGGATAAATAGGGAGGTATATAGAGTATAATAATCTTATTCTCCTTATAATAGTCCTTAAAATACTAGGATAGGTAGCTCTTATAGCTATCTAGAATTAGTAGCTAGTATACCCCTATTTAATATATCTTTGTAAATCTATTAAAGTACTTTAACTACTTAAAGCTAATAGCATTATTTATCTATCTATAATTAGAGACTACTAGGACCTAATTAGCTAGTATACTAGTCTCCCTATACTAGCTAGAAAGGTGAACTTTGCCCTTATAGATAATAAAAGGTAGAATTATAAGGCTAGTAGTAGAGATACCCTAGATAATTATAACCTACTCCTAATTACCTAGCTGAACTAGGTCTAGATAAGTATATCTCTTAGAACTAGTAACTACTTTTATAACCCTAATAATACCTATCTAAAACCTAGCTTTATTAAAGTTATAGGTATCTCTATCCTAGATACTATACTTAGCTTTAGTATTCTTAATTAGTTTAAACTAGTTGCTAACTACTATAGGATCTTCCTATTTACTCCTCTAATAGTCTTTAGTATAATTAAAGCTTATTTTTAGCTTATTAGAATGTGTAACTAATCTAGAGGCCTAATTCTTACTAACCTTCTTTCTACCCTATACCTCTAGTAGTTTATTAGCTATATCTTCTACCTTATAGAGTCTAGGGGAGAACCCTTATAAATTAAGGTCTAGGATATATTAGATAATTATACTCTCTTTAGTTAGGGTAAGCTTCTAGTAATTTAGCTAGTAATTATATTATAGTTACTTTCTATTAAATTAGTTGCATAGTATCTTATAGGGAATATTAAAGGTATTAGTAGTATATTAAATCCTTTTAATTTACTTAGACTGTAAAGCTTAAACTATAAGAATAATTCTACCTTCTCTTTAAGTTAATTATATAAAGGTAGATAAAAATATTATATATTATAGTTATAGTTATAGTTACTAAGTAATTTTAGGTAACTTAATAGTTTAGGTGACTTAATAGTAGAATACATTAACAATTATAGTAGTTATTATAATTAATTAATTTACTATTTTATCTATTATTCACTATTATTTATAAGGAGGGGGATAATAATTATAGTAGTTATTACAATTAATTAATTTACTATTTCTTCTATTATTTACTATTTTTTACAATTACTACTAGTAGAAAGGATTATTTAAAAAACTAGAAAATAAATTACTAGACTATAAAGTATAGAACTATAAGATACCTCTAATAGAAGGTAAGTTTCTAATATTTAAACTACCCTACTAAATTACCCTAAAATAAAATAAAATAGTTAAATAATATATTAAGAAAAATCTAGTAAGAGGGTATATAAGATTATTAAAGTTACTAGTAGTATATTCTATACTACTAGTAGCTAAGAAAGGCTCTAATAAACTATAATTTTATATTAACTACTAGAAACTAAATAAAGTTATAATAAAAAATAAGTATCTACTACCCCTAATTATAGAACTATAAGGTAGACTAAATAAAGTAATAATATTTATAAAACTAGAAGGCCTATAGCTAGTTTATCCCTAGAAGCTTAATTAGTTTATTTAAGGACTAGTTTTAGGTGATATGAAACGCTAGCGTATATATAAATTTAATTTACACTAGATACCTAAGCTTAGATATTAGTAATAGGAACTTAACAAGGGCTTTTTCTTCTTCTAGGGTAAGGTATTGCTAGCTTTGGGCTAGTTCCTCTCTTAAGCGTTATCTGTGGTTACGATGGTGAAGCGTAGAGATGGGAATATTGCCACTTTCTAATAGGGCGGCATATGTCCTGAGTATGCCTAGAGGGAGGCTTTACGACAGTACCTAGCTGGCTCGGTCTATGTTAACGATTATGGTAATGGGAAAGGCATAATATATATAAAGACTACATCGAATTTGTATCTCGCCGTAAACTTAAGGTGTTTGTTGGTTGCTTCTATTCTTAAAGCTCCCAACGTGCTCTTGTTTGGTCCCCTCTTTAGATTGACTTGCATATGAAAACTTTGGGATCTCTCTATACTATTATTGAAGTTACAGCAGGAGGCACATAGGACAATGTACCTAGGAGTATTTCATCCACCTATCAATGTTCACTTCTAGAAAGTCACTTCTATTAACGGGTAGGAATAATAATGGTATTCCTTATAGATGACTTCTCTCTCAATGTCTCACTTGCTGTTGACACGCTAGGCCGACTTTGTCCACAAGCCACTTGGACAGCATCGCATCATCAAGCGCCATCAGCTGCCACCTTCTCAACCTTCTCAACCTCGTCAACCACTTCAGTCCTGCGCTCAGGGTTCGTGACGGTAGTACTTGTCCCACGCTCCAGCTTCTTCTTTTCACGAGCTTGCGATATCTTAATTATGTTCAGCCACTGCATCCCGGAAGCTGCGGGGATAGAGAAACAAACGACTGCAAGCGCAAAGATTAAGAGGTGTTGTATCGCCTTAGAGTACGCTAATCGAAGACCATGTACGGTAGCGGGCAGCGAAGAAAGATTGGTGAGGCCTAGTGGTCCCGCCTGAACAGCTTGCTCAGGCTTGATATCCGGCATGTATCTCGGCACGTACTCTGCAAGACCATTCAACAGCAGTGCATTTCCAATCGGTACCGCAATAGTTCTACGTATATGTTAACATTCGTCATTAGACTCCGAGATTTACCGTACCCTCCTAGCTGCGAAAAGAATGTCGCGACACCTGATAAGTATCATTAGCGAAACTATGCAAAGCAACCGGCAATAGAAACAGTTTGGTGCGTACCGTTGGCGAGAAACACATCGGTGTCCCTTTCAATTGTCAGTCAAACGTTCATCAAGCTCGTCACTATCGACTCACGTCTCCATAACGGCCTGAATCGCAATATGGGGTGCATTGATACCCATGCCCAGCCCCAAACCAGTCAAAGCCATGAAAGCAGCCCACTCCGTAGTCGACGTGGTGATGGAAACCCGGGTCAACAGACCAGTCCCTACGGCGCATATGATCTGACCAGTCATGATTACTGGCATCTGCATACTTCTGGTCAACCAACGACGCAAATGACTCTGGTGGGATCGCTCACGTAATGCCCAAATTTGGTTACTAAACCTCCTGATAAGAGAAGGCCGAAAAATTGGGGGATCGCTAAAGCGATATAGTTGACACCACTCCGGATGGCAGAAGTGCCTAGCACAGCTTGGAAGTAAAAAGGGAGATAATACAGTTTCTGGACATAATCAGCTTCTGAAGGTGGACTCGTGCAACTCAGTGATCTCCCACAATATAGTTTGACATGTTGTCGCAGAAAAGGAACAGAGATCCAAACGCCACCGTTCGTTGGCGAAGAAACCGGATGGGGATCAGAGCGTGCTCTCCTAGCCGCCACTGTGAAATCCAAAAGAGGATCTTTAGTACACCAAAACCAACAAGCAGACCGATCACTCTGGACGAACTCCATGGATCGGTGTTGCCTCCGTATTGCAAGGCGATACACAGGCAAGATACGAAGCCCAGCAGCAAGATGATGCCAATTGGGTCGACCCTCTTCAGCTTTGTCTTGATCGGAAGTCGCCTCTCTGGTCTATCTGAAAGATGTTTGAGATCCATTGAGAGCAAAACAAGCACAAATGCGAGTGCACCGAGCGGAAGGTTTCTACAAGATTGTGAGCGAGAACTAGACACGAAGATTCGAAACGCACATATAGAAGCACCATCTCCACGTTGCTCGATCTGTGAAGACCCCACCGAGTACAGGTCCCATACTGCAACTAATACCAAAGGCACTAACTATTACCGCCATATACAATGGACGCTTTTCCAACGGGGAGATGTATGTCAGAATCCCCAGCGCGCCTTGAAGCAGTCCTGCTGCGCCTACTCCAGCAACAGCTCTGCCAAAGATGAATATTTGGGCTGATTGAGCAGCTGCACAGATAGCCGATCCAACTGCAAATATCAGTCACTTTTCACAGGTCACATAGCGGAAATGACAGCTGAGATGGACCTACCTTCAAAGAGAACGACGAAAACCTGATACGTCAGCTTAGGATCGAAGTTCTTGTAAAGGTTTCCGGCAATCGGTTGGAATGCTGTAAGGGTTATGAGATAGGCGGACCCTATCCAGCCGACCAAATCTAGAGCGTTGAACTGTGTCGAGATCTTTGGGATGGCGACCGTAATGATGGTTGTGTCCAACGCCATAAGAAAGGTTCCCAAGCCTAGAGAAAACAGCGTTGCCGCCAATGCGAGTCCATGTGGATAATCGTCTTTCGTCGCTCCGTCCGTTTCATTCTCAACGTCCATAACAATGGTCTTCTTCTGCTCGATCGAGTCTCTCGTGCTTGGTCCACGCTGGGCAGCGTCTGAAGCCATGTTGAATGTGTTCGACACACGAACAGAGCAAAACAACCCAAGGTGCCCTCTTCAAAGGGTAAAGTGGTATTTCCTGGCTTAGCAATGGCATACGTTTTTCCGTGCTGTCTACTGGTTTGAGATTGACCAATTAGTAGAGCTGTGCCGCAATAACAGCACATCGGAATTCACCACCCCGATATGAGCCTGGATCCTTCCAATATGTATGTACCACTGAGACTCGCCAATCCCGGAAAGAAGCATCAACGGAGAACGATCGGTCCAGCGCTTGGTGAGCATCCCGCCAGATGAGATACAACCAAGCATCAGCTCACTAGGTAGCAGATTCTTGGCAGAAGACAGTTGGTTTCCCCCATGCAGTATGAAGCGGGGATGCCCGGAATCCGTTTGTATTTGCTTCTCGGCATCAATGATTGTGGCACAGGTATAGGCTTCCTGTGTTTACCCGCTGCGTCTCTCTATACCGGGAACGTGCATCAGACGCAACGGGCATACCCATCGCTCCGTCCCCATCCTGGTAACTTCAATACTCTAATGCTTCCCAAAGATATCCTTGTATTCAACACACCAAGCCAAGCATAGCTTCGCCGCCGGTTGTTATGACTCCGCAGAAGTCGCCGTTGAGCCAGGGCTGTTTCGAAATAGCACATCATCCGTATTTAGGTCAATGTTGTGGAAGTTCGGCAAATACTGAGTGGAAGCTTATCTGCGCAGAAATAACGCACTCGGAGTTGTGGATAGGTATGTTTGACCCTCAACATGGACGACGATGATCCCAAGGCATGGTTCGGACTTGTCTAAAGTCTAACCACCACAAGTTCCCGTGAGGATCCAATGGATGGCATAGACTACCCCAATGCGGAATCACATACCGAGGCTCATGAGGCCTGCATGTCATCCTAGAGCCTATAGAGACTCTGCCGTGATCCTAGTGTCCTTCGCCGAGCTAGACGCCGATGAGATCCTAGCTTCCCGTGCAATTGATATTTGCTCCTGGAATGGACCTCTTGATCTAATATCATGCCTTACTCGTATCATCCGAGATAAAATACACGCCAGAATTTTGAAGGCCTCACTTTGTCGACCACATTAAGGCCACTCTCGAAGTCAAGCATCACGCTCGAACTAACATGGCACATTTATTGAGCATTGAGGGAGAGGCCTTGAATTTGGTCATTGAGCTTGCGAAAGGATGTACGGGAACATATGAAGGAAGCTGGACGTCTTCTGTCTATGACACAGCCTGGGTTTCCATGGTCCAGAGATCCGACGGGGCATGGCTTCTCCCGCAATGCTTCCAATATGTCCTGCACGAACAAAAAGACGAGGCAGGGTGGACCGGACCAGCAACTATCGACAGTATACTGCACACATTGGCCGCTTTGCTTGCAATCGAGAAACATCTGGAGCACCGCAAGGACCTTTCCAAAGTGGATATCTGCGATCTCAAGAAGCGCAAACAGTTCGGAGTAGGTTTTTTGGAGCAATGCCTTCGACTATGGGATGTGGAAACCTGCCTTCATGTCGGCTTCGAACTACTCGTACCGTCGCTGTTGTCCATGCTCGAAGGGCATGGTATAATGGTCGACTTTCCTGGTCGACATAAGTTATCTGAACTTCGGGCTCAGAAATTAAAGAACTTCAGAGCTGAGGACCTCTACGGCCCAACTCAGGTGACTGCTCTTCACTCCCTAGAAGCCTTCGTCGACATGGTCGACCTGGCGCGAATCAGACATCACAAAGTCAATGGGAGCATTCTTGGGTCACCTTCCGCCACGGCTGCATTTCTTATGCGTTCTCCCGACTGGGACGACGACATGGAGGACTATCTCATTAGATGTGCTCGGCGTGGTGGTGGCCATGACCTCGGTGGCATGCCAAGTGCATATCCGGCTGAGGTGTTCGAGTTCACATGGGTGAGTCGCCTCAGCAAGACCGATCAGCATTTGGGTTAATCTGAGATGATAGGTGTCGATGACATTCGATCACGTCGGTCTTCTCGATGGCTCGAAGCAGCATAAGACATTCACTCGCGCGCTTGACAAGGTAGCCTCTCAGTTGCAGGGGAATGGGGGTGTGGTTGGATTTTGTAAGTCACACTGGAATTAGGCTTGCGAGCTGAAAGGTAGCCAGCTGCAGCAACATGCTTGCGCTAATGTCTTGATTCAGCATATGGACTACTACCAGACGCGGATGATACTGCAAAAGCGATTCACCTCTTGAACGCGATTGGACGTTCCACATCGCCCGAGTCAATGATATCTCACTTCATGTCCCCGCGTGGCCACATGATGACTTACCCAGGAGAACGAGATTTAAGCCCCAGTGCCAATTGCAACGCATTGCTTTGCCTATTGGATTCTCCAGATGTGCAGAATTATTGCACTGTTATCGAAAAGATTGCTCGTTTATTGTGCGAACGTTGGTGGGACCAGAAGACCAAAGACAAATGGGTAGCGTCACCTAGTCATGAACAGGTAACCATTCTGACACATATTATAGAATCTGTCGAGCAACTACACCTCGATGCTCCTGTGCCAGGCCTTCGTCAAAATCATAGTCCGATGGGACGCCGGAGATTTGCCTGCCTTATCACCGACTTTACTCTCCGAGCACATCGTCGTCGTTCTCTTCCAGATCATTAACCGAACCATCTTCGGTGCGTCGCCATCCCAGAGGCATACAGACGGTCCGTATACGGAGAGCGTTGCATACGAAGTGCTGGCTTCTTCAGTGCTCATGTCACTACCCTTACCTCCTGCCGTTTCGCAACAATTGGCAACCAATCTCGAGCATGGGAAGGCCTATATATCAACAGTCATGGCAAACAAGAACTGGGAGAGCGACCAATATCTTTGGATTGAAAAAGTGACATATGGCTCCAAGACTCTTGCTAAGGCCTACTGCTTGGCAGCACTGTACGTGATACCACAGTCGCCCGTTTGGAGAGACAGTTCGAAGATACTCTTCGACATCTCAGAACCAATCTTCAGAAAGCTGGTGGCGTTCTTCCATGTGGTGCATGGGCCTAGCGAGCCAATATGGAAATATCAAGCATGCATCTTAGAAAGTAAATCTTTCTTCCCAAGGTTGCAGGCCTCCAGATCCGAAATATTCCCTCTTCGTGCTGGATTTAAGGACAAATACCTCCAGTATATTCCGATCACTTGGACGCTCATCAACAACTTTCACCGCTTGTATCTGCCTACAAGACTGCTCTGGGAAATGATGAAGATCTCACTACTGGACTTCCTCGTCGATGAATACATGGAGTCATGTGTAGCTCTGTTGCCCGAATGCGATCTAGCCACTCTGAAAGCCTTCGTCCAAGAGCAGCTTTTGTCTGGGACACCTCAGTACGGCCAACGTATCCCCCGGAAACGGCTTCTCGATTCCGATGAAACTATCAATTTAGCAGGCCACCATGAAGGCTCGGCGTCCATGGGCAACATACGGAGGACTCTTAGGCATTACGTCAAGGCAATCATACAGCATCCTAAAGTCAAAAGTGCCTCGGAATATGATCAATTCCAAGTCCGCACTGAGCTCCGAGACTTCCTTCTGGCTCATCTCGTGCAGACTGACGACAACAAACAGCTAAGCCGCTCGCGTTTGGGGTCTGAGCACAAAGACAAAATCGCCTTGTTCCCAGCACCTCGGTCTTCCTTCTATTCGTGGGCGCGTACTACTGCATCACAGCATATATCCTGCCCTCTATCATTCGCGTTCTACAAGTGCCTCCTTACGCCAGATGGCCATGGGGACTGTGCCAGCGATTGCTTTGCCACACCGACGCAAAAGTACAAAGCGGATGACCTGTGTGCACATCTAGCGGTTATGAGCCGTCTCTTCAACGACTATGCTTCTCTAAGTAGAGACCAGCGAGAATGCAATCTCAACAGCATTAATTTCCCGGAGTTTCATGCCGATACTGCAGACTTCATGAACGCAAACCCCTCCTTGACGAATACAGACCAATTTCATCGTCTTAGGCAGAACTTGCTGCAGCTCGGGGAGTACGAGAGACAAGCCTGCCGGTCAGCTCTGCGGAGCCTGGTTGATGAAGTCCGCGGCGATCAGGATTGCGGCACAGCTACAGCCAGAAACGATACTCTTTGCAAGGGTTTGGCACTCTTCGCTTATGTGACGGAATTGTATGCGGACATGTATGTGGCGAAGGATCTAACGAATGAGGCACGATAGAAGGACTGAACTAAGTCCGGCGCCCCATATGTTTCTGGTATGCGTTTTGGTTCCCAGATCCCAGATCTCTGGCACTTTTATGATTACACGCCAATCACCTGTACTTCCATGACTCGAATTCTTCTTACGATCGTAGCCCTGATCTAGCTCCATTTGAATACACTCCTTCTGAGCACTTCCAATCGTTGTCCTATCCGCCACCAGCCCAGCTAAGCCATTGGCTGGTCCTTCGATACAGCGAAAGCCTCGCACTTTTGTCCCTTTTGTTGTCTGAGATGGTTCTAATCGCAGAGAACAATCACACGGGCAAGCGTGTCATCATTGCCGCTTCCATATGTGGAACCTTTGCGGTTGTCGTAGTCGGTTTAAGGTTCTGGGCACGCAAACACAAAAAGAACCGTGTCGATAGTAGCGACTGGACTTGTCTTGCAGCCCTCATCACATCGCTCGCATTGATCGGGTCGACCGTTAACAGTCAGTGCTCCACGCACGGGTTTTGCTATCGTAGACCAGGCTGACTAGTTCCCAGCTGTTGTCCAAGGTCTAGGTCTTCCAGCTTCCGAGGTCAGCTATGGTAAATTGCAGAACTTTGCGAAAGTGAGAGCGGACCCTCCGTCCCAAAAGGCATACCATTCGAGGCTGACTGTTCAATAGGGGATGCTAGCTGGAATCTTTCTTTGGACTGCAGCAGTTACTCTTGTTCGAATTTCCATGATCCTGTTCTACATTAAGATTTTCCGCCAGCGTCCCTTCATGATACTGAGCTGGCTTTGCATTGGTCTGAATATTGCAAACCTCCTCTCTACGTACGTCGTTGCACTTTCCATCTGCAGGCCACTCGCATTCAACTGGGATCCACTCCACGTGCGGGGCCACTGCGGCAACCAGAAAGCTTTCTATCTGTCCAACGGCTTCATCAATCTTTTCCTAGACGTCAGCGTCATTCTAATGCCAATGCCATTGTTGTGGAACCTCAAGTTGCCAATGATGAAGAAAATCTCTCTTACATTTGTATTTGGTATGGGATTAGGGTCAGTACAAGTATAAACCACCCTAGTCGGACATCGTTAACAAACACTAGAATTTGTATCGTCACCTTGATTAGAACTGTAGAAGTGGCCAGAACGAGCACCACGAACACCACATACGACTACGCCTCTGTTGGGGTGCTCTCTGTTATGGAGCCCGTCTTCGGCGTTATCAACTGCAGTCTGCCTCTTCTCCGACCTGTCTCAAAGAAGTTGATGGTATTCTTCGGCAATAAGGAGGGTACGAGTCAGTCAAATCCCAGCCGGCCATCGTTCCTACAATCTATTGGCTCAAACCGTACGAGAGCAAAGTTACGGGACCCATACGCCCTTAACACGCTGGATACTCACAAGACATACCGTACTGAGATTTGCCAGAGCCATATTGCGGAAGAAGGTGAATCAAAGACGAATCTTGTGTTTCAGGACGAAGCTATCAAGGTACAAAGGGGCTGGGATGTGCAGTACAGTCAAACGAAATAAGCTGTCGCTACTGGAATCTCCCCCAACACTATCCGATGGCACATTCACTTGGACAAAAAATCACTGAACGAGAAATGTTGGATTATACGACTACCCACTTTCCTTTCCCCCGGTCCCCGCCCCAGAAAATGAAATGTCACTATAGCTTCAATTGCGGACAGGTTTCTCATAAGCTACTTATTTGTGCAGAATGTGATAGTGCAATGTCCAAGAAGATAGGTGCTTGGCATATCGACAGTGGTGCAATGATACTTGCTGGGTGCCTACCGCTGATCTCATGTCATGTGTCCGATTTACATAGTTTCTCAAATAATGTCCTTTGGTGGGTTTTAGCCGACATTGCCTTGCAGTTCAATAGACAGCGTAGAATGAGAAGTATGTCGACGCATATGCCCTGTTGCAATTTACAAGGGGCAGTGTCGAATGATCATCACCCTTGTAGAAGATTCTTGCTTCCAGTCAATCATGCGTTTGATCATGGATATCCGTTCAGGATGCAAGTGAAATTTTCTATTTCTGATCTTCGGTCTAGACTGGGTCCGACGTCGTCGATGTCCGTAGAATGGCGCCGGAGGACGAGCAACGCCTCTTGAATGCGTCTTGCAACCCCAACAGTAGAGTGACTCGATATCACGAAGTCCGAACCACAACCATACATTATTCACAAAGCCCAGACACTGCAATTCTGGGGTTTGGCATCCTTGCTAGAACATGCATCTCACCGTACTTAAGCGCTCGGGACGAGGCAGGTAAGCGGAAATAACACCGATCGGGATTGGATCGCGTGATGTGTGTATTGCGGCACTGCTCAACAAAACGCCATCGACCTCTCCAACAGGACGACGCCGCCTTGTAGCGAACGGAGTGGAGTTATCTGGGGTCCCTTCTCGATTTCTGCTAGGGACTACGCAACATCATACTTCGAACGTCATTTAGATCGCATGTTGCTCTCCACCAGCTATTCATCGACAGCCTTCCTCAAAGATGTTATCACGCTCCATGCCTATTTCCTTTGGTAGCTATCTTCTCTGGTTGGCAACGATTGCGATTCTGGTAAGTTCGTTCTGGGTGTTTCCCAACAAACTAGCAACGGACACTTCCTGAATCTCATTCAGTTCTGCGCCAGCATTGCCATCCGGCGGATATGGTTCCACCCTCTATCCAGGTTTCCAGGACCTAAATTATGGGCGGCGACCCGGGTACCTTACATCATTTCTCTACTAAGAGGAACCCTGAACCAGAAGATGGCCGACTTCCACGCCAAGTACGGAGATGTGGTTCGACTTGCACCTAATGAGCTGTCTTTCGGCTGTGAAGAAGCATGGAGGGACATCTACATGTATCGACCGGGGCACAAAGAGACAAAGAAAGACGCTCGCTGGTATCTCGGTCAGCTTTGCATAGCCGTTGTGTTCAAACAAGAACACTGACAAAGAACAGCACCTCGAAATGCACCACAAAACATCGTCACCACCACTGACATACATGTTCGTGCCCGAATGCGCCGACTCCTCGCTCCTTCCTTCAACGACCAATCCTTGAGCAAGCAATCCCCAGTCTTGGAACATTATGCTGAGCTAGTGCTCGAGCGCCTGAAATCAATCGTTGAAAGACGACCGAAAGGTCAAGACTCCATTACCATCAACATGCTGAACTGGATCAACTTCTACACTATGGACATCATTGGCGATCTCGCCCTTGGCGAGTCCTTCCATTGCCTCGACTCAAGCACTTATCACCCTTGGGTAACCACGCTATACACATTCTTCAAAGGCATGATTATCGCATCAGCTGCGCGTTTTTTCTGGATAACGTCTCTGCTCATTGAACACATGGTGCCCAAAGACATTGCGGAAAAGCAGAAATACCATACTGATTTCACCAACGCTAAGGTAGCGCAGCGCCTAGAGATGAAGACCGAGCGACCAGATTTGATCACGCCCTTCCTGCGGGACATGGAGAACAGTCCAGAAAAGATGAGTTTGGGTGAGATTCAAAGCACATTCGCGATCATCCTAGTTGCCGGAAGTGAGACCACGGCGACCACGCTTCTAGCTTGCCTTTTCGAACTCGCGTCAAATCCCGACGTACAAGAGAAGCTGTATCGGATCGTCAAACGCAAATTCTCAGTCGAAAGCCAGATAACGGTCTCGTCTACTGCAGATATGCCATATTTGGACGCAGTAATCAACGAAGCACTTCGACTGTGCTACCCTGTTCCTGGCGGCCTTCCGCGTCTGGTAGTTGAGGATGGAGATACATACGCCGGCCACTTCGTTCCTGGGGGAGTAAGTTTTCCCTTTCACTTTGAATTGATCACCCCACACTAGTCTGACTAAAGATACAGACCGCGATATCAATTCGTCCTTATGTGGTCTTCCGCTCGCCAAAGTACTTCGCGAAAAATCTGTCCTTTGTCCCTGAGCGCTGGCTTCCCCCTTCAGAACGCCCTTTGGAGTACGCCAACGATAGACTGTCCGCTTGTCAACCTTTCAGCGTAGGGCCAACGAACTGCATCGGCAAGCCCCTAGCCTGGGCTGAAATGCGCATCCTGCTAACCAAGATCATATGGAACTTCAAACTAGCGATGTCTAAGGAGAAGCCTTTCACATGGGAGGACCAGCATATGATGATGGTTGTTGAGAAATCAGATCTTTATTTACAGGTATCAAAGCGAGTGTAAAAGTTATCTATAAATAAGATACCTAAAGAGATATTTAGAAACCTTTGTAGCTTATAGGTAGTAGGATAGTTTACTTATTTTATAATAAGATTTAATCTCCTATTAAGATTATTATTTTATAGTTCTAGGATAACTAACTAGATAACCTAATAGGATAAATAGAGACTTAGGGATATTATATATAAGGGATAAATAGATTAATATATTCTACTATTAAGTTACCTAAACTATCAAGTTGCCTAAAATTGCTTAGTAACTACAACTACAACTATAATATATAATATTTTCATCTACCTTTATATAATTAACTTAAAGAGAAGGTAGAATTATTCTTATAGTTTAAGCTTTATAGTCTAAGTAAATTAAAAGGATTTAATATACTACTAATACCTTTAATATTCCCTATAAGATGCTATGTAACCAATTTAATAGAAAGTAACTATAACACAATTACTAGCTAAATTACTAGAAGCTTACCCTAACTAAAGAGAGTATAATTATCTAATATATCCTAGACCTTAATTTATAAGGGTTCTCCCCTAGACTCTACAAGGTAGAAGATATAGCTAATAAACTACTAGAGGTATAGGGTAGAAAGAAGGTTAGCAAGAATTAGGCCTCTAGATTAGTTACGCATTCTAATAAGCTAAAAATAAGCTTTAATTATACTAAGGACTATTAGAGGAGTAAATAGGAAGATCCTATAGTAGTTAGTAACTAGTTTTAACTAGTTAAGAATACTAAAGCTAAGTATAGTATCTAGGACAGAGATACCTATAACTTTAATAAAGCTAGGTTTTAGATAGGTATTATTAGGGTTATAAAAGTAGTTACTAGTTCTAAGAGATATACTTATCTAGACCTAGTTTAGCTAGGTAATTAGGAGTAGGTTATAATTATCTAGGGTATCTCTACTACTAGCCTTATAATTCTACCTTTTATTATCTATAAGGGTAAAGTTTACTTTTCTAGCTGGTATAGGGAGACTGGTATACTAGCTAATTAGGTCCTAGTAGTCTCTAATAATAGATAGATAAATAATACTATTAGCTTTAAGTAGTTAAAGTACTTTAATAGATTTATAAAGACGTACTAAATAGGGGTATACTAGCTACTAATTCTAGATAGCTATAAGAGCTACCTATCCTAGTATTTTAAGGACTATTATAAGGAGAATAAGATTATTATACTCTATATACCTCCCTATTTATCCTATATTCTCTAGCCTCTAGATATAGGTTGTTTTGTACTGCTAAAGGTCTAGTACTCCTAATATATTTAAGCCTTAGTATAGAGGTATGTCTTCTATATTAATAAACTAGGCTTCTTACTAGTATTCTATAACGCGTTTTTTAAGACCTTTATAGAGGCTAATATTAAGTTAAGCTTCTATAGTACTAGCTTAGTCCTATTAGACCTATAATTAGTCCTAGATAAGCTAGATATCTATCTGTAGACCCTACTAGGACCCCTATTAGAAGTAATACTCTAGTAGTTAAAAATACTAAGTAATATACTTAAATTTAGATTATAATTAAAGCTTATTACTACTAAGCTAAGTTCCTTACCTAGTTTAGCAAAGGATAGCTTCTAGTAGCTTATTAAAGGTACTAAACTAATACTACACTAGAATACACTTATAGTAGCCTATATTAAAGAGCTAGAAGAGTTAAATAATAAGTTAATAAAGTGTAAATTATAGAAGAGGAAGTAGATCTAGAGTAGAGGAGTAATAAAGTTTAGTAAGATATTATAGGTAGTAGCTATAGAGTCTCCCTCTATATAGCAAAGTAAGAAGAAGGTATATAGTAGGGGTAATTAGGATTAGGCTCTACTAGCTTAAAGATACTGTAGGAAGTATAGAGAGACTAGGCACAATATAAGAACATGCTTATTTATTAAAGAGGAGACTTCTAAGTCTAATATAACTACTTAGTATATATTCTTAAGTAGTAATATTAAAGAAACTAATTATTATTAAGATAGGAGGGCAGTGCTAAGCAATTTTAGGTAACTTAATAGTTTAGGTAACTTAATAGTAGAATATATTATATAACCTACTTAGTAATTAGTCCTCTTAGTAAATACTAAGTAACTAAGTAAAGTACTTAGCCTACTTAGTAGTGCTTAGCACTACTAATTATACTAATTATACTAAGTATACCTAGTATATAGACTAGATTAGACTAGTAAATAGGGAGTAGTTAGGTTAGGGTTAGGTTAGCTTATATAAGACCTAGACCTAACCCTAACCCTAACCTATTTCTTAGTTATTAAAATAGGTTAGGGTTAGGGTTAGGTTATATAGACTATATATTAGGTTAGGGTTAGCTTATATAAGACCCCCCCTAACTTAGCTATAATAAAATACTATAATATTAATAATATCTATATACAGCTATCTTAGAGTATTAATTAGTATGTGTATAGGATTATATAAGCTTACCTTATATAATTAACTATATAGAGGCTTAGTAAGGGGTACCTAAAAGCTGAGCTTTCGTCCAACTCTAGATAGCTATAAATAATACCAACCCCTAATTGTATACTACCTAGTTATATCCTATATATATATATATACTATAGACATGTATATTAGGATAGAGCTACCTATCTACAGCGTACGTTAAACTCTATTTAATACTAATTAGTAGTTAATTAACTTCAACTGTAAATTAGTAAGAGTAAAGATAGAGTTATACCTTAGTAAAACCAACTTCTACTAAAGTCTCTATTTTGTTACTATTTCTGTTTATAGCTATAGAATAGAGAGATTAACCTTTAAGAATGTATAAAGGAAGATAGTATATTATATACCCTAAGAATCCTACTATATAAACCTAGTAGTAACTAAAATAAATAAATACTAGTGCTAATGCTAAATACCAGCACTATAATAGCTTAACCTAACTAACTAGCTAATACTATATCAGCTAAAGCTAGCCAGCCTATATATTTACTAATCCTAGATAAGAACTAACTAGATTTGTATAAAGAAGAGGTAAAGTTCCTATATTTATATAAGGACCTATTAGAGGAAACTAGTATTAGAATATCTACCCTCTGAAGTACTATACACCTTTAATACTAGAACAACTAGACTAATATAACTATAGACCTATTAACCTTCCACCTTAATATATATACTATGTACGTCCTTACTAATATCTACTAATTAAAAGGATTACCTAACTAAATCCTTAATAACTTTAAGGAATACTTCTATATATAGGAAGTAGAATACTTCTAATACATTAACTA